>NDGN011480905.1:0-11152 GCA_002564285.1 Tympanoctomys barrerae
AAAGAAAGAAAGAAAAAGAAAATAAACAATGAAATTGAAAAGGAAGCAATTCTTCCTAACTCATTTCAGGAGGCAAATATTTACTTTTTAGGGCCAAAAGGGAAACACTTAATCGGGAAGGAGCCATAGAAAGAATGTAATCCTGTAAACTGTTTAGAGAAAAATATTTATGTATCTGAAGCGAGTTTCCTTGTGCTTATGAATTCTTACACAGGGCACTTGCAAAACAGGAGCGCAGCTATGTTCCAGTTGTCCAGTTGTTCTGTACTTACCAAAAGAACACTTCACGTCCTTTATTCACTACACTTTAGTGTGTCTGTGTTGAGTTTTCAATTTGTAGAACACCTTGTTGCTCAAATCATTGCATAGCATTTCCGAATAACTCTAATGGGGATTTTAAATTTGCACCAATAAATATTTATAGAAAATTCTACAACCTCAAAATATTCTCCCCTTATTATTTGTTATTTTAAATTTTCTTTCTTTTCCTCTTAAATCTGCCTGCAATGAAAAGCTGAACCGGGGGAATTTCATATCCACTTCTTAAATACTGTTTACTGAAATGTCAATGTAGTGGGGAGAGAGCTCAGGAGAAAGTACCCTAAGCTAAGATGTGATTATTTATCTAATCTAAATGAAACCCCAGGTGGAGTCTAAGTGTATAACCTGGATTTAAATTACAGCATGGATTTACTTTTTATCTTCCTGGATCTGTGGAAGTCACAGCTCTATCTGCGAAGCTATACTTACACAGTACATCATTTATGTCAACATTCCTACTTGGCTTAGGGGACCAAATAAGACGGGAGGGATCTTCTGCAATAAAATCATTTCTTCTCTTGTAGAATGCCATTTAAATAGCTTACTTTTATTTTTCATTTAAAATCCTGTAAGCACGCCTCTAGAACAACATAGAAGAAAGATAGGCAGTACCGAAGAGCAAGGGCAAGGAGACTCACCTTCTCTTGTGAAGTAAAAGGTTTCCTGGCTTCTTTCTGTGCTCCCAGAAAAGCACTTCACACTCCTTACAAATGGGCAAACCTGGGTGCTTTCATCTCAGGCAAGCAAACTTTATTATAATGTCAATGTTGAAAGGTACCCTTTAGTCATCAGAACTGACTTTCTCACTTTATAGATAAGAAAACTGAGACTACATGTGTGAAGGGTGTGTGTGAGGTATGGGGTAAATACACGATAAGGTCTATACGTCACTGCGACCTTTTGTTGCTCCTGGGATGGACTATGCTGTAACTAGCATATATGTAAATTGTACTGAGAGAAGGCCAGGTGACTTACCATTACAGATCTGAATGATAAGGTCAAAAGAAGTCATTGTATCTTTATAAATTAGGTAACATTTCTACCCTTTGTTTACATCATTTCTCTGAGTTGTCCAGTGAGATCACATATGGACATAGAAATCTTCCCGCCAAAATCAGTCAAAATAGAAATTTTTGCTCTGGAGTGTCCTTTCTTTTTTTTTTAATTCCGGAATAACGTACTTTCCATTTAACTAAGTTGCTGATTGAATCCCGGCCGATTTTGGCTATGTTGGAGGCAGGCACTAAATGAACTTCTCTAGCAAATATGTGTCCTGAAAAACCAGAAAGCTCTTTAATGTCAACTCTGCTTTCAGAACAGGTGCATCCGTGCACCCAAATATAGAAACATAACTTGGCAAATAAATTCCTGATGATCAGGTAGTTCAATCCACTTGTACTAGATCTCTTCTATTTTTAAAATTTTTATTGCAATAGAATACAATACTATTGCATGCAACTTAACACATCCCCATTTTTTAGTGTACTTTAATGGTATCAAATACAAACACGATGTGTTGTGGACCGAAACAGTCACCATCCACCTCCCTGTGCTTTTCTGGTTACACACCTGACACTCTGTCCTCACAAAGCAAAACTCTCACTCCTCTCTCCCCTGCTCCCAGCAACCACTATTCTACTGTATGTTTCTGTGGCACTTGACTAATCTAATTAGCTCATCTAAATGCAATCATACAGTATCTGTCCTGTGAGTGTGGTTTCACTTTTGATAAAGTCCTTATGGGTCATCTATACCGCAGCAGAAGTCGGATTTGCTTTTCTTTGGAGGGCTGAAGTCTTGTCTGTATCTGTCTCACATTTGCCCACCCTCGCCTCTGATAACAATGCTCCCACATTTTCACTGTCCTTGAGGATAGGCATGAGAATGTGTCTTGGAACCCATATGTTCATTTGCTTGGGTATATATTGTGCTATGCAGTAGAATCACCATGCCATGTAATGTATTGAATTTTGAAGAATTACCATACATTTTCCACTGCGATTATCCCATTTTTATTTCCAGCGATGATTCACAAGCGTTTCGATTTTTCCCTATCCTTATCGGCACTTCCTTCCTGTTTTTGTAGTAAACATGCTGATTGGTGTGAGGTTATGTTTCATTATAATTTTGATCTGCATTTTCTAATATGAAAGTTGTTTTCATGAATTTATTGAATGTGTGTATATCTTCATTCAAGAAAGGTATATTCATTTGTTAACTTTAATCAGGTAACTTTTTGTTGAATTTTAGCATTTATTTATATATTCTGGATAACTCTACGTTTCCCTTATTCAATACTTGATTTACAAATATCTTAATCCTATGGTTTAGGATGCCATTTTATTCTATTGATAGTAACTTTTGGTGATTCTCCTGAAGCATAATTTCCTGTTACCTTTTCTATCACTTGTATTTTATTGTATATTAAAAATTATCACTAAGTCCATTGTCTCTAGGCATTTCCATGTGTTTATATCTTTTCTTCTAATGCTTTTTAGTTCTAACATGTAGGACCATCTTGAGTTAATATTTGTACATGGGATTTGGTGAGGGTCCAACTCTCCGATTTTGTATGTAAATAGTACTCAGTTTTCCCAGCATCAATTGTTGAAACCAATATTTTTTTCTACTGCATGATTTTGGAATCCTTGTTAAAAATCATTCCACCATAGATGTATATTTCTTTTTTGCTTTCCATTCTATTCTACTTGTTTGTTTTTCTATGTTTATGTCATTACCATGATATTTAATTACTATATCATTTTAGTAGAATCTGAAAACAGAAAGTGTGACAGTGTTGGCTCTTTGAGATTTCTTGAGTTTGCCTGTAAATTTTAGAATGGCAATTTCTATTTTTGCTAAAACATGGATATTTAGACAGGGATTATTTTGAATATTTATTATACAGAGGGCTAGGTTAAGACTGGTATCTTTGTTATTTTTGGTACAGAGAACGGAACTCAAGATCTCCTGCTTGCTAGGCAGTTGCTATACCACTGAGTTATATCCCTGGTCCTATGCTGAATATTTAGATTACTTTGGCTGATATTGACATCTTAACAGCATTAATTCTACTCTATGATCAAAAGATATGTTACATTAATGTGTCTTCTCTAATTTATTTCAGTCATGCTTTGTAGTTTACACTGTAGAAGTCTCTCATCGCACACTAATTCCTAAGTATTTTCTTATTTTTGCAACTAGTATAAATGGGAACACATTTAATATTTTAATATTGTAATACTCTAGTTTAAACTTCTATCAGTTTATCTTATCAAACTCCTGCTCCTTTAGCAACTCTATCACCATTTCAGCTGCTAGGTCATATAGCTGCAATTGTGTATAGTGTGTCCCTCAAATATGAACAAATACTTCTTTGAAATGTGTTACCTTCTTCATTATATACAAAATGAAATGTAAAGTTACAGCCAAAGTCATGGTATTCAGAGTAATGATTTTATCTATTAGTCTATTAAATGTTGTAGAAAATAAAACTGTTGTTTCAAGTCATTATTACTGTAATAACTGCTTGTATACTGGCTTTTCTATTTTTTAATTTTCTTTTATAAAGAAAGTACAAAATAATATTAAAATAGAAAAATTACAAGTGATATAGAATTCCACTTAAAGTAATATGAACTCCATGGTATTTGTGGTAACACATAGTGTTATCTTCTGACCCATTATTCATATTACCAGATTATGCATGCAAACTTGGAAGAGGAATGAAAAAAAAAAGAAAGAAATACATAAGGAATTAAGAGGAGGAAAAGGAGAAACAATTGAAAGAAAGGAGACAAAACAAATGAAGCATTATCTACTCCTTTCCATAGATCATAAAGAAATCTCTTTTCCTCTGCAGCTTCTATTTATGGCCTAATATCCTTCTACTGAGTGGCAAGGACTATCTCTAGCATTTTGTAAATGGCAAGCAGAATGGTTCCTAACTTCCTCAGCTTCTATTTTTCTGAAACAATCTTAATTGCCCCAACTCAGGAGGACAGTTTTTCTACATATACGAGTTTTGGCTGACAGTAATGCCTTTAAGCACTCTAAATATATCCATGCACTGCTTGCCAGCCTCTAAAGCTTCTGAGGGAGGAATCTGTGGACAATGTTATTGAAATTCTCTTATGTATGTTTCTTCTCCCTTGTTTCTTTCAAGACTTTCTTCTTTCTTTCTTTCTTTCTTTTCTTCTTTCTTTCTTTTTTTTTTTAACCAGGGATTGATTCCAAGACCCTGCACTTGCCAGGCAAGCACTTATTCTACTGAGCTATCTCCCCAGGTTCTTTTTTCTTTATTGATGTTACTATTTTGCCCTTATATAGTTTTCTTGATTTTCCACACATTTTCATTCACTTTTTTGAATATCTGTAACACAGTTACTCTGTTTTTTTTTCAAGTATAGCAATACCCCTCTTTATGAATCCTTCCATTTGTAAGCAATTTGGTATGCCAAGAAAAGCATTTGGAAAAACTTGGCCTCTCTATGCAAACTCTATGTTGTGAAGACAACACTACAGCCATCGTTCCATGAAGACAGATCCATCTATCTTCCCTGAAACTGTAAAAAAAAAAATGTTTTTACAGAGATACCCCTATAGATCTGCCATAACTTCTACTCAGGAACAATTTATTTATTCATTTATGTAGTTTATTTATTATTGCAATCAATTAAGTCAATTTTCCTGTCTCTGTGTGCTTTGCAATTCTTTCTATTGTCATCGTTGAAAAATGAGCATTCCACAGTAATAATGCATTAACAACAAATCACATCCTTCACACCCCCTAGGATGTACTCTTTTTGAGATGTGATTTTTGTTTTAGTCTCATTTATGTTTTAACTGATTATTATAGGCCTTCTCAGTTCCAAGGTTTACTCTGAAGTGAAAGTTTTCCCAAGCTTCTTCTGTACTAGTATTTTCCCTTGGAATATGTAGTCACTTCTCAATTATCCTCATACCAGTGCTTCTTTTAGAATAACCTACTTGTAACTGTCTGTTGCCCAAAATCAGGAATCAATCCAAAGATGCAAAATATCCTTTGGCTACACTGTCTCCTGTAAGCTATGCACAAGCAACTCCAGAGATGCCTCTTGAACTGTTTACAACATCAGAACTAGGGTGGAGGTTCTGTTAAAATTGATTGAAAATTATATTTTCCTGACCAGTTATTGCCCTGACAGCTCAAAGCTTCAAGAGATCAAGAATTCCAAGATATTTAGGTGATGCAAATTCTTCCAGGCCACTTACAATCTTTGTAAAAAGAGAGATTCTTTGTACTTGCAATTCCACTGTCTTTCAACAATCCCGTTTGCATCAACTTTTAACTCTAAATATAATTGGCTAATTTTAAATATAATTACATACCTCGTAGTGGGTTGTAAATTTATCTGAACTTGGGGATTTGATTGCCTTCTGAACTTGGGAAATTAAATAAAAACTGTGAGAGAAGAAACAGCATCTTCCAGTTGTTTTCCAGATTCAATTGAGTGGGAGAGACAAGCTGAACTGATCAGTTGTCAGTACACACTGTACAGTATTTGTCCTGCATGAGAAATAGGATTCCAGACTCCAAGTAGATGTGTAAAACTAGGATGGTAAAAATATCATCATAGTTCACATTTCTTCCTATACATACATATCTAGGGTAAGGTTTAATTTGTAAATTAGGCACAAAAAGAGACTGGAAACAAGAGTAAAATAGAGCAAATATAACAATATACTGCGAAATATACTGCAATAAATATTAGGTGAATGTGAGGTCATTCTCCTCCTACCACCCTATGTCTTCCTCCTCCTCTTCCTCTTCTTCCTCCTCTTCCTCCTTCTCCTCTTCCTCCTCTCCTTTCTCATTCCACTCCACCTCTTCATTGTTTTCTCTTTTTGTGTATTGCACTTTCACCTCATCATTTAAAGGAAGCACTCCAGAGCTTCTCCTTGGCCTATCAGAGTTTCAAACCTACTAAGCTTATACTTTTGACCCTTTTTAATGTTTACTTGTCTGGTCAGTTCCTTGGTTAGTTGACTTGGTGAGTTACTGGATGTTAGCTGGGTGCTTTTCACAGAGCTATGGCCTCACTTTTTATATTTTGACGTAGGTTTCTGGTGAGTCTCCAAGTTTCCTAGGCTAGATTTGAATTTTCAATCCTCCTGTCTTGGTCTTCAGGAATGTGTCACCATAACAGGCTCAGATTAGTTATTAAGTAGAATAAGGATTATTTCATCATAAGCACTGTGATACACTGTACTTGACTTGATAATTAAGGCAGCTAAGGTAATGGGCAGGTGTACAGCCTGACGAAACTGTACAAAGGGATCATTCACATCCCAAGGGGGAAGAGCAAGAAGGCATGAGACTTCATCCCTCTTTTCAAGACATAATTTATGCTCTATAAATTATTTCTGGAGTTTTCTATTTATTATTTTCAGACCATGATTGACCACACGTAATCAAAATGCTGAAAAGCCAAACTGCAGTGAAGGAAAGACCACTCTACTAAAGTCAGAGCACCAAATGAAGGTCACTTTAAGCCCTTTGGTAAAGAAGAACAGGAATAACTGTCTGTACTAAATCTATTAAACTTTGGAATCTTTTCCAAAGAATCATTACACCAAGGTCTACATTCCAAAAGATGATGACATCATGGGCAGTGTCTCATACTGTAATAATGAACAATATCTTGGAAGGTACTAGAATGCACCTTTCATTTGGCACTGTGAGCCTCAGATTCTAAAATGCATCAGATACATATTATGAATGATATTTCAGTCTTCATTTCTTATGGAAAATAAAGGTTAGAATGGTAGTGAATCAATCCACTTTACAACCGGAGCAATTCAGCCAAATAGTTTTTTGATGGGCAAATAATGTAAAGATAAAAGACTTCATTGGAAAGCCATTTCTTACATATTCAGATGTTAGTTAATTTCAAAGTATTTGCTTGGCAAGGATTGAGTTTTGCATTTGCTAGAGCATTATCCATTCCAGATGTCAGAGTTTAACACTGGGACTAAAATACCAGACATTACTAGAGTTAAATTCTTACATCATTTATTTTGAGTCTAAAAGAAAACCAAAACAGAAAGCTCCTTTTTTATAAGAATGTGCTGTGGCTCTATACAAATTTAAATAAAACAAAAAACAACATGAACTTCAAAGAAACAAGACTGTCTAGGGCAGATGAAGGAAATAAGCTTATTGAGATGGGTTGTTTTCAGTAATATTTTATTTTCTGTATTTCTACAAGGGATAGTCATTACTTTGTAAAATAATAACTATTGAAAGATAACATGCATGAGAAAGATATTATTACTTGAATATAAGATACCATTAACTTTTAAATATTTAATAATAACTAAATATATTTCAGTTAATATTATGAATCAAACATAGCAGCTACATTTTTATTTCATCACATATATAATGTTACACTTAATATTAGTCCTACCCCCAAACTACTACTTTACTGTTACATATGACAATCCTAAAGAAAACACATATAAATTTTATTAAACAGTATCTTAAAAAATATTCCTGTGATCACAGTTTATTCAGATAAGTGAAATGTTATCTGAATGTTGTTTTGTGTTGGGGGTTTTTTGTTGTTGTTGTTTTTAATGTATTTGGTACAGGGTCTCACTACACAGCTCGGACTCAAAATGACCCTGCTGCTTTCAGCCTCCCCGGAGCTGGGATTACTGGAATGCTCTACCACGCAGGGTCTCTGTGGCTGGCTCTGCACTGCTGTGGATCGAACTCTGGTCCCTGCACCTGCCTAAGCAGGCATGTAGTCCACTGACCTATCTCACTGTGGAATGACTTATTATATAACACACAGTACTATGATAATCGAATATGTAACATTAATATTTCAAATAGCTTATCATTTCAATAATTTGACTCAATTGACATGAGTCTTTAGAAAAGATTTGAAATGTAGGAACAAAAGAATACTTACTAATCACAAATGAGATATATGCTGTGTATTTGTTACCCATGTGCATCATAAAGGAACAGCTGTAGGGGATGCCACAGGTCCCCTGAAGGTGTCCGCTGGCCTGTCGTACTTTAGTGAACACCAGTGCCAGCAGTCGCCTTTAACCAAGACCAGCAGTCACTGGGGTGGAAATACACAGCCTACTTTGTCTTCCATTCCGATGGTGCTAGGGCATGTTTTCTACACTGGCCACTGGGTTTTCTCCAATAATAAATTAATAACTAATAATAAATTAATCTCTGTTTATTTAACTCACCTAATGAAGCACTGTCCAGAAAACTTCATTTCCTGTCCCTTTACCCAAATTTATACTTACACCCATGGTTCTTTTACCTCCTGAGTCATGTGGCTCTGTGTTGGTCTCCGCGTTGGCGGCTCGAGGGACTAAAGCACCACACCAATACGCATGTTGGACGGTGAAAGCCCGCAGATATCTAAAATTGTGATCAGGATGGCATTATGGGTAAGATATAACACTTTATACTGCATAATTTTGCTATTTTTCCCCAACGCAATAATACATAATAGAATGAGCGGCCCACTGAGAATAAGAAAATATTAATATCATGAACCATATTGTATCCCAGGCTCTGTACTAAGTTCTCGCTGTGTATTAATTCCCTCAAATATCCTATATTATGTACTACCTTGTGGGAAAGTATAGCAAAGAGAGGTTAAACACTTTCTTAAAGCCACATAGTTTGTAAGCAGAGGAACTTATATTTGAATGCAGAACATTTAGTTCTAGGTCTATGTTCTGAAACACTAAACCATCTAATTACTAGTCAGTGTCTCATTGGTAAGTGTAATGAAAAATCACTTGTATAACTATAGCAATGCCTATGAAACACCTTTTAGCAATATGAATAAAGATTTATAGGGTGTACATAAAGCTATTTCATGCTTTCAAAAAATGCTTTGTATCATTGGGAAGATAAAATCTTTAAAGAAAATTCCAAATATGATATTGTAGAGATGTTGATTACTCCAAAATCTATTATACATGTGGAAGACGCATAACAAAAAGAGAAAACAAGCATAATCCCATACTTTTATGGAGTTGGTAAGTAAGATAGCAGATGCTGTACAGGCAAAAGAATAAGCAACTATTGTATAACTGGTGTAATAAATGCAATATTACATCACGACCGAGCATCTGGAGTTTGTGCAACCCAGACCACTCCTTTAGGAAGAAAGATGTTTAGTCTATGATCTTCAGACTGAGAAGATGTTATTAGAGTGAAGATATTTCCAGTGCTGGGATGACCTGGTGGTTGTTGGAGAGGTGGTAGCGATATATACAAGAAGGCTGTGAACAATTAAAACCTGAACATTGCTAAAGAAAGTAGAAAGGGAAGGAAGAAAAGAAGGGAGCAAGGGAAGAGGAGAGAAGGAAGAAGAGAGGAGAGGACAGAAGGAAAGAAAAAAAAATGAAGCAAAGAGGAAAAAGAAAAGAAAGGCGAGAGAGGGGAGGGAGAGAGAATGAATGGGGATGAATGAGCATTGGGTGAATGCCCCTGCAAATGCAGGAGGAAATCCGGGAGACGGCATTGCTATAGGTGGTTACTTCCAACGTTGTAGGAGTCCAGGACAGGACGTTAGGAGGGGAAATGCTTATTAGAAGAGAGCTTCTGAGAGGCCGTAGGAGACCCCAAAGCGAGTTGCCTCTGAGTCTCTTGCTCAGGGTTTCACACAGTAAAATCATCCCGCGGGTTACCTGGGGTCAGACTGCACCAGCCTGTGGGAACCCAGGTGTGGTCACTCAGCCAGTGTTGACCCAGGAGAGAAGCAATGCGCAAGGTAAGGGCACCCGCTTGGAGAAGAACGAGGGCGAGGGCCAGCACTGAGGATCGGAGCATGCTGGGCATCCGCTACGTGTTGGCCGTGTTCTTTCTATTTGTGTCTAATACTGCGCAGGCTCAATGGGGCGGGTGCTAGTTATGGTAGTCCCGCTTTGGCCCATCTACCTTTCAGGAGGCTTGCAGGCCCCCTTCTGGGGCCTTGTTTCTGTCGCTTAGCCCTCAGCCACTGGCCTCGTTTGCCCAGGCTCTGTGCTCAGTCTATCTTGAGCTGAGGTCCTTTCTTTTCTTTCTTTCTTTCTTTCTTTTTTTTTTTTTTAATTTTTTATGTAATTTAGTACAGGGTCTCCTTACGCAGATTGGACTCATAGTGATCCTCCTGTTTTCAGCTTCCCAAGCGCTGGGATTACAGGCATGTGCCCCCACGCCCAGTCTCGATGGCCTTCTCGGCACACCCCCGGGACAGGGCTGGCACTGCACGCCAGGGGGATTGAATCCCCGGCCCCTGTGTCTGCCTACGCAGGGGCTTTAGTTCCTTTCTAGTGGGCTGTCAATCTCCACCTAACTTAGCTATCTGCAATAGTATGTGGACAATCAAAGTAAGAAATTCTCAGAACGAGGGAGTTGCCTACAGCACCTAATCACCGCAGAGAATCAGATTGTCTGAAATCAAAAATGTCCCTTGGAAACAATAAGAACGTTTGTGCTGTGGGAATGGTATTTTTAGTGGCTTGGGCAGCGTAGAAAGAAGATGCAGAAGAATGACGATAGATCCTTTTGGTAATCATTTTAATGATAAGAATGTTTACTACTTTTCCAAAAATATGTTCTGTGAAAGGGAAGAAAATAACAGGGCAACCGTCACAGAGGTCAGAAGGAAGAGACAGCGTGCTGGGGAGCGGTGGGCGGGCAGTTCTGAACGGGGGCGAAGGGAAGAGCGCCGCTGAAAGGAAGGTCGCACCTGTACAGCATCTGGAGTGGACTGATCCCCGGGGAGGGGCGTCCAGAACATGTTGGGGAAAATAAATGTCA
>NDGN011480907.1:0-15684 GCA_002564285.1 Tympanoctomys barrerae
GAACTCAGGCCCTTGCGCTTGCCAGGGAAGCGCTTATTCCACTGAGCCATCTCTCCAGTCCCTTCTCTTTTTTTTGCAATATCCACTCCTGAAACTTCCCTCATTTGATTTTTCCTTGTCCATAAGGACCTCCTTCCAAAGAGTCCCCATCCATTTCTAAATTTTTAGTTTTACTTTTCACACAATATTTATCTGACACATGAGAATCATATATACTTATGCACAGGGTGGTGACATGATACATGTAGTCATTGGGTAAGGATCAAATCAGGATAATTAGCATATCCATCGCTTCACACATGTATCTCATCTTTATATTGTGAACATTCAAACATCCCTTGCAGTTGTTTGCAAATACACATGCATGATTGCTGACTACATTCAGCCCTCTGTGCAAAGAGCATCAGAACTTACTCCTCCTGTCTGACTGTCACATAGAATCCACTCACTGAGAGTGCTAGGTAAGCTTCAGTTATTAGCACGCCTTGCTTTAATTAGAGATGTGTTGGGGCGGGAGAGATGGCTCAGTGGGATAAGCGCTTCCCTGGCAAGCTTGAAAGCCTGAGTTCAATCCCAGTTCTGCGGGGGGAAAAAAAAAAGAGAGAGAGATGTGCTGCTCGTGTTGGAACCATGATGTATGTGATCACCTATTTGCGTTTGCATTGTGTGTGTGTGTGTGCACGCACGCACGCAGACCTGTGTGTGTGTGTCCCAGAAGACACTACATCCACTGAACGCCATTCCCTAAGGACCTTTTCACAGCTCTATTTCCCAGGCCTTTCTGCCTCCACTTTCCCCATCTGAGCTTTTGTGTAGCTTTCAAACCCAGCATCCTCGCTGAAGGCATTCAGAATGACCAATACCTCTGTCTGCCCAGAGCATACTCTTTCAGTTTTGAGCCCCAAGATAACCATTTGCAAGCAGGGCCAAGTTTTAAAAATCACTGGGTTGCTTTGTTAAAACAAGTACCTTTGATTTTTAGCTTTGCCGCTTGGCTTTGGTCGTTGGTCTGGGATGGGACCCAGGAATCAGTGGCTTTAAAAGCCCTCCAAGTGATCCTAGTGGAACCTAGATTTAGAATCACTACTTAACCTGTCTTCCTTTCCTGTTAGACTTTCTGATGGTTAATTTTGTGTGTCAGCTTGGCTGGGTAGTGGTATGCAGAAATTTGGCCAAATATAGTTTATGTGTTATTATAAAGGCATTTTAAAAAATATTTTATTTATTTATTTGGTACAGGGTCTTGTTATGCAGCTTGGACTCATAGTGATCCTCCTGTCTCAACTTCCCCAGGGCTGGGCTTACAGGTGTGTGCCACCACACCCATTTTCAGTGGCCAGCTAAGTGTGGGGGCCAGCACGGCATGTTGTACCAGGGATCGAACCCAGATCCTTGCACTTGCCAGTCAGGTGTTTAGACTGCCAAGCTGTCTCCTTGGCCCCTGTGAAGGTAATTTTCATCCTGAATTAATGTTTAAAGCAGATCTCGTTCCACAACCTGGCTGGGCCTCACCTGATCAGTGGAAGGCATTAACAGAAGTAGGCTGACTTCTCTGAAGAAAGAAGGAATTCAGCCTCTAGGCAATCAGCCTCAAGCTGTGACATTGGCCCTTGCTTGCTTGCTTGCTTGGGTTTCCAGCCTTTAGTGCTACTTTGCAGGTTGTGGATTCACTGACCTCCAGAGTGTGGGCTAGTTCCTTAAAATAAATCAGTCTCTCAGTCTGACTCTTTCTGTCTGTCTCTCCCTATTGACCCTACTGGTTCTATTTCCCTGGAAAATGCTAATTTCACAATCTGTGATCTGCTCCAGGACAGCAGTTTGTGACTGACTCCTCTCTTCTTCCCTGGGGCTTATCACAGTGTTTGGGCATTTAGACAGTAGTATGTGTGTGCACGTGTGGTATTGAGAAGTGAACCCAGGTCTGCATTCTGACATTCTTCCCTAGCCCCTTTTTAAACTTATTTTGAGGTAGGATCTTGCTAAATTTCTAAGCCTAGGAAATCTGCAGTCCACCTAGCAGCCCATCTTCAACATATTTCCAGGGTGCACACACTTCTCTCCGTCTTTGCCATACCAAAGCCACTGTTGTTTACCATGTGCCTTACTGCAAGTGTCCTTCTGCCCTGTCCCACCCCCAATGTCTATTACTCATCTGCTACACAAGTGACTGATCCTCAGACACTTCAGTGAAGAATCAGATAAAACTGCAATTTTTAAAAATGTATTTGGTACAGGTCTAAAGGGTATACAGGGTCTTATCACACATATTGGACTCAGGGATTCTCCTGTTTTCAGCCTCCCAAGCTCTGGGATTACAGGCAAGCACCACCACGCCCAGTCTCAGTCACCTTCTTAGCATGTCCCAGGGGCAGGGCCAGCACAGAACCTTCAGTTTTTTAGGTAAAGAATTTGAGAAACAGAATACAAAGTGACAAGCCTAACAGTGTGTATGGGAAGAAATTAACATTGGGACTGAAACCAATTAACGATAGATTATGATCAAGTTTTTTCACTGTATGAGTGAATTTACCAACTAAATTTAAAGTTAAGATTCCAAACTTCTCAACTCCAGTGTATAAAATAGAGATGCACAGAGTTTCTCTGGTTGGAGAGTAGTTGGCCTCGAAGATATTCTGCATGATGAAGTATGACAATCAGTGCCGTCTGTCATAATCAAGCACTGAAGGACAGAGAAAAGTGTTTCTTTTTGTCAAAAGCGGAGATTATCTGTTGTGCATTCACTCTTTTGACAAATTTCATCACAGTCCAACCACAGCCTATTGGACACTGAATGTGAACCTGTTCTTCCTGTAAGTTTTACTCTAAAATAAGAGACAGGGGTATCCTTACCTGGATGGGCTGCCACCTCACTGACTTCCAGATTGTCTTTATTAGTTTGCTAGATTTTCACCAGCATTTACCCAAACACAGAAGCCAGCTCAGGCAACGCTGTCATCTTTTTTTTTTTTTTTTTTTTTTAATGCATTTGGTACAGGGTCTCACTGTGCACCTTGGGCTGGCAGTCATCTTCCTGTTTTCAGCCTCCCCCGTGCTGGCATTACAGGCGTGCACCACCTGTTTTGGTACTGGCTCAACACACCCAGGGGCAGGGCCAACTTGGCATGTGGTGCCGGGGATCGAACCCTGATCCCTGCGCTTGCCTAAGCAGGTGCTCAGTCTGCTAAGCTACCTCATGGTCCTCGTTCATTGGTGTCATAGGTTGCATCTTTGATTCAGCCAATGTTCGCATCCTGCAGAGGGAAGCGCTGGGGAGTAAGTGAAGGTGAGCCGCGCAAGGCCTTGGGCAGGGGCCTTAGGCCAGTCGGCCGCGTGGCCGCGCTTATCCCCAGTCATGCTGTAACCAGCCAAGTGTTGGCATGAGTGTGACCTTGACAGCTTCCCACCACATTAACATTTCGGGGCATCTTTCCATGATGATGTGAGACTTTTTAAAAATTACGTTTTTATTACTTTCAAGAGTTGAAATCTAATTTCTATTAATTCCTGGACAAGAAAGATCAAGTGTCCTACAAAGCCGCAGTTCTGCTCCCATTGTGCAGCCCCAACCTCCACCCAGGAATGTCTTGGTATGTAGCAATGGTCAGGTATGAAGCTGGACAGCTGCTCTCAGGAAATATACTGGGGCTGGTCTGTCTCCCTTCTGTGACCCTCAACTAGTAGCTGTACGGTCAGACAATGGCCACTCACTCCAGCACCAGACAGGTGACCTTATGGAATATCCAATCACCATCCCCAAAGATGAAGGCCAAATGCTTCATTAGTGCAACCTGCTTGACTTATTTATTTATTTATTTATTTATTTATTTATTTATTTTAGGTACTAGGAATTGAAACATAGCACCTTTGCACTAACCTAGTTCTGAGCACTTCGTTTTGTTTTGCTTTGAGATAAAGTTTGCTAAATTGTACAGGCTGGGCCTCTACTCTTCTTTTAAAAAAATAATTAATTTATTTATTTGATACAGGGTCTCCCTATGCCTATGCAGTTCAGTCTCTTAATGATCCTCCTGTCTCAGCCTTCCCAGCACTGGGATTACAGGTGTGTACCACCACATCCGGTTCTGGGGCCAGCACAGCATGTGGTACCGGGGATCTAACTCTGGACCTTACACTTGCCAGACAGGTGCTTATGCCACTGAGCTATCTCCCCAGCCCTGGAGTGCTATTCTTGATCCTTCCGCCTTAACCTCCCAGGTTGCTGGAGTCACAGAAATGTGCCGCTATGCCCCATTCTAACCTGTTTAATTTTATCTGAATTTTAAGGTTTTATCTTCTATGTTCTTATTTTTCAAATTTTTGATCATGGCTCACTATTTCAGCCTAGGTAATTTGATCATCTTAGTGTCCCAGTTTCCCTAATTCCTCCTTCAGGGACACCGGTGTCCACTCTAGACTTGTCTCTAAAGCATTTACTGCAGGCTAATGACTGATTACTCTCTATTCAACAAAAACAAAGGGAAAAGAAGGCTGCACTAAACATTCATGATTGCAAAACAAACAAACACAATTGTTAGTGGTAGCCTTACTAACAATCAAATGCAATAACATTGAAAGGACAGTGTATGTAATACTTCGTCTTTCTGATATAGGCAGTTAGTCACTGCTAGTCAATACCAGCAAGGACGTATGTGAAACAAACATATTCATGTATTGAGGGCCAGGGAGATGGCTCAATGGAATAAGTGCTCGCAAGCCTGGCAAGTGCAGGGACTTGAGTTCAATCCCCAGTCCCCCCCCCCAAAAAAAAGAATATTTCATGTATTGCACATGTCATATAAATGACTGCAATAATGTGAAGTAAATATGAATATATAGATATAAAACTTAGCAGTTTAAATTCATGTAACATGAATAATAATAAACTTGAAAAATATAAATTACATATGGAGTGTCATTTGTCATGGAGCACATCCTGAGCTAAAAATGAATGCTATATAGCTTAGGATTGTAGAACCATGGGGTTATTTTTTTCTTTCTTTCTTCTTTTTTACAAATTTTTTTTTTTTTTTTTTGAGACTGGGTCTACTCGCCCAGGCTGGCCTTAAACTATTCTCCTTCCTGGAAGTAAGATTCACATAGTACAGAATGAAACATTTCTAAAATGCACAATTTAAAGAGATCACAATGCAGTGGCATGGAGAACACTTACAACATTGTTCAGCTGTCACCTCTAGGTTGTCCTAAATGGGTTCAGTCATCCCCAAGAGAACCCTGTGCCCACTAAGGGTCTGTCTGTATTTCCACCTCCTCTCCAGTCCCTGGCAACTGCTAATCTGTTTTCTGTCTCTGTATTTGTCTAGCCTGGATTTCTTATATAAATGTCATCTTGGAACGTGAACTTTTGTGTACACCTCTCTCACTTAGCACAGTGTGCTCCAAGTCCATGCATGTTGTACCATGGATTAGCACTTCATTTCTTACGGCTGAGTGCTATTCCGTTGTGTGGCTACACACCCTGTTTTATTTATCAAGTGTTGCGTCCGTGGCCATTTAGATGGCCTCCAACTTTTTGACTATGGTAAATAATGTAATATTCAGGATTTGTTGGGTGCTTACTTTTAATTGTTTGGGGAATATACCTGGGAGTGTTTTTAGAGAACTCAAAGTAATTACTTACCAGGGTATATCTATTATCTTTTTCCTAAATTGGTGCGGAGCATCTGGATATGTGTAAAAGGAGAGCCATGGGGTAGACTTTCCCATCACTACACACCCGAGTGAAAGTCAGGGCGACTGTGTTGTCTTTGTTGAGTTGCCCAGGGGTGCTCAGGAGCCAGCGCTGGGGTCCAGTGATGTGCAGGATGCAACGTGGCAAGAAGCCTGTGAAAGATGCCCAGCCAGCACCCTGGCAGTGTGAGAACTGCTGCTCCGCACTGGTGATGTGCTAAGAACCAATGAGAAACGGAGGGTTCACAGTAAACCAATGGAACCTCGCATCCTCTAATGAGAGCATAAGAGAGAGAGGTGGGGGGGATCTGTGGAGCTCTGTCAGTGGGTTTCCTCGAACCTTGGGTGGTGGCCCTGGGCTACAACTGTAAGCAGGAGGGATGAGGAGTGTGGCACTGCCCCAACCCTAGCAGGCCTTTGACTCACACGGATTGTGACTCAGAACTGGTGTGGTGGACGGGTGGCTGCCCAGGCAGCTGATGCCTGGCTGTCCCTGAAGGTTTCACTCTGCATGTGAGAATCTGGGCAGGAAAGCTGGGCTTTGAAATGTTTTTCTGGGAGCAGCTGAGCTCTTACCTGGGACTTGCTTTGGCTTCTACAGAGAGCTGATTCCAAAGTTATAAATACCATGTTAACCTCTTCTGTTTCCAGCAAGAGGAGATTAATCATTTTTAAAATTATACATGGAAAGAAAAATCCCTTGATAAGATGGACAGAAATTCATTTACATAGTATTTTTGACTGTCACAGACAGTCCACAGATTGAAGTCCACAGATTCAGCTTGGAGGGATATTACAAAGACAATGCAGCCAGAAAACAAAAGAACCAAAAAACCAAAATCACAAAACCTACCCGATAAATAATTGTTTCTTAATGGGATACAGAGATGAGTCCAATTGGACATCAAACACCAGCCAACTGCTCAGAAACTGTTGAGGTGGACTGCTCCACAGGTTTTCAGTCAAAGTTCTGAGTGGATCAGAACTTTAGTCCATCTACATAAAGGTGGGGTAACTTCTAACATTTCTCCTAAGTTCTGTGTGCTTTGACTAAAGAGGGGAACAAAACCAACACTGGCGTGACTCTGTCCTGGGATACATTTTCAGTGCAAAACCCATCCAACATGGAGCATTTCTTAGGCCTTTGAGTGCTATTCTGAGTTGTAGGTATTTAGGTCTTGGTGGTAGCTAATGGTGAGACTGCTACACCAGAGGAAGGAAAGCCAGGCTGCCTGTGGACTGAGAACCCCGGCCCTTGGGCTAAGCATTAGTTTCAACATTTTGGTGGTGCAAGGGATATAGCACCGGCCTGGCAAGGGAAAAGCCCTGAGTTTGGTTCTGAGAGAGAGACAGAGATAGAGACACAGACAGAGACACAGACAGACAGACGAACTTTCCACTTGGTATCTCCTTCCCCGAATACAACTGCTGAGCTTCCTCTGTGAAATTATAAACTTCCCTTGACAAGCATGGTGAGTTCCAGATCTCCTAGATCTTTTTTTTCCAGATCTCTCCGTTCTTCCATTTGGCAAACACGTTTCAAACTGAATCCCTGGTGCCCACTGAGAAGGCTTCCAAGGACGCTTTGGGGCTCAGCAGCAAACAGTGCCATGTGCTGGCCACCTGCTTGCCTTAGTAGGTGCAGAATGCACTATTTCCCACCACTAGGAGCGTCTGGTCCCTCAGTGTTAGGTCTCACCCCGAGCCACCTGCCCAAGTCTGGCTACTTCCTTCTTGGTGGGATGGAGTAGAGTAGACTCGGGTTCAAACATACCTGGATTCAACCCCTGCTCTACCATCCATTCCCCATGAAACTTGGGTGATCGAATGAGTTGAAATACACTGAGTACAGGACTTGGGCTTCATAGGTGCTCGGCTGATCCTGTTCTTCTTTCACGGCTTCGGCTTCTTTTTGGAAGCTCTTTCTGGCTCTCCCAGATGAGTTCGCGTGGTCTCGCACTGAGCCTGCTCTCTATCCTCTTTTCCAGCTGGGCTCAGGTTGCCGTTTTCCTCACCTCTCTCCCCTCTGGGCTCGGCTATTTGTCTTGTTTATCTTTGTATCTCCAGCAGCTATGCTGTGTCTAGCAGTATTAATTGTTCCAGAATGCTGCTGGCTGATAAGCAGTTCTAAACTTCTGGTCTTCACCCGTCTGCCTGAAAATGTTAAGATATTCTGGCTTGAGTGGTGAAAAACAGTTCCTGCGGCTTCCTTCAAAGTGTCAAGGACAAAGTCAGCCTGAGCGGCAGCCATCCTTCCCAAGCAGAAAGGCGCTGGCCACTCAGAATGGGAGGAGAGCCTCCATTGTTTCCAGGCCATCAGACTCCAAAAGAGCTCCCCTGAATCACCGTATGGCTGGTGGCACCAAATGTGTCCAGCAGTGAGCACTGCGGTAACACGCTGAGCCAGGCTCCTCCCTGAGTCACAGAGGTTGAGAGATGATCAGGCGTCCGCTGCTTGGGGAATGAGAAGCCTGCTGGCTTCAGGGAGGGCTGCTTCCAGCGCACTGCTCTCAGGCCCTGTGAATCCTGGGTTAAACCCTTAACCCTCCTAAAGGAGACCTCAGGGGCTTATGCTTGGCATTGGGTGACCTTATAAAGAAAGCCACGCGCTGTTCTCTAGGCCAGACCTCGGTGTGGGGAATTAAACAGGAAATCCCTTAATGTAGTTTCTGTAGGTTAAACTAGGCATGCTGGTGCACACCTGTAATCTCAGCATTCTGGGAAGCTGAAGCAGGAGGATTAAAAGGTTGAGCCCAGCACAAGCCATGGAGCAGCTTAGTAAGACCCTGTCTCTAAGTAAAATATTTTTCAAGGGCTGAAGATGTAGCTTAGTGTGAAGGCTCTAGGTTTAATCCCCAGTAAATAAAGAAAACACCTCGGTAGGTTCAATGTAGTATCAGCCCTGTCATCTCTCCCTGCATTGCCTTTGTAGGAAGGGGATCTTTTGTGTGTAGAAGCCATTCAATAGGAGGTGCGTGGTTTTGGCATGAATGAGGTTGTCTTGGGTGACAGTACCTTAAGCAGGTGAAAACAGGCAAACAGGACCATCCCCTTGAGGAGCTGTGGGGGCCTGGAAAGCGGGCTCCTACCAGCTCTTCTGCAGGGCCGGGGCAGACTGAGGCCAGGGAGATGAGTGTGGACAGGGTGGGAGACTAAAGGTTTGAGACTTCTGTGTACTCCAGAATGCTGAGTTGACATTTACTGAAAAAATCTCCTAGGGGGAAGTTAAAGAAAGATCAACACCAGCCTCGGGAGACCATGTGTTTCTGATCAGCCATGAATAAGACTGTATTCTTGGGGCTACACTAAGAAGATCTATCCATCTTTCCAGATTTCCAGAGCCACAGCAGCAGAATTAGAATGGACATATATAGCTTTTCTGAAAATGAAAACATTTGCTGGGGATATAGCCCAGTGGCAGAGCACCTACCTGGCAAGCTCAAGGTCCTGAGTGAGTTGGATTCCCAGTACCCTGCACACCCCCAAAGTTCCAGAAAATCTCCTTTTCTGAACATTCTTTTTAACTTAAGCCATATCAAGAACTTTTACCACCAAACAAGACACTGGTTCTGGAAACCCTCTTTTGTGTCTTTACAAAGTGTGATTAGAAAAAAAATATATATGGCCAATGCTATTGCTGAGTGCCATTTGATGAAATTATGGGGTCCTCCTCTACCCTAGTCACCAGATCTGCTCCCATGAGACTTCTCTCTCTGCCCTAAAGCAAAATGATCATGAAAGGCCAATGATTTTAATCAGTTCAGGGCAGGGAGGCAGCCACAACAGCGCAACTAAATATACTCACAAAAGAGGACTTCTAGAACAGCTTCAGAAAGTGGCAAGAGACACAACACCACACACAGACCATAGGTGTTGCAGACTGGCGGGCACCCATGGACACCCAAAATATCCAAGGGACAAGCACATACATGAACACACAATAAAAGTCATACTGCTTCGGCTACACACAAAAGACACACAGATAGGAAAAGTCAACTGTGATTGACACCTGTTAAAAATACAGGCAGCCCCAGAGACATTAAGACCTCCAAACACACACACACACACACATACACACACACACAAAGTGGCAAGAATGATAAGGTAAATGTACTCAAAGCAAGGGGGATAATATGTCTTTTACTTTCAATTCTTTTCAATTAAGCATTCACCATAGTTTTCTTTTTTAATTAATTTACTTGATACAGAGTCTTGCTACACAATTCACACTCATAGTTATCCTGTTTCGGCCACCCCAGCGCTGAGATTACAGGTATGTGCATGGCACAATACCCAGTTCCTAGGCCAGTGCAGCATGCAGTACTAGAGTTCAAACCTGGGCCCTTGCTTTTTCCAGGCAGGTGCTTAGACTGCCAAGCTCTCTCCCCTGCCCCAACCCACCATAGTTTCTGAGCATACCTCCTAGTCAAGAGCCCAGCCTTCAGAGGTAGGTTCTGATTTTATCCCCCTGGACATTTGAGGGAAGAAGCACTGAGACAGACTGATTTACTCCAGCTTGCAGAACTAGGATTCCAACACCACTCTGTCTGGTAATGAAATCCTTGATTTCAATCTTCACAATTTTGCTTGCGCCTAAATCCCTTTCTGGGTGGTATTCCCTTGCATAAGTGTCATGGGAGCACAGCAAAGCCTTCAGAAAGGATCTTTGAAAAGAGTCCCCCTGAAAAAATGCTGCACCTGGTTGTCTTGAAAGGCTCTGTTTTAGCCATTGGTGCTGTCATCATACCGGTAACATCAATAGTGCACGTGTAGTGGTCCTTGCTGCGTATGGCTCCAGGTGCTTTCTGTTTGCAAGAAGAAGGCACTTTTGCTTAACTCATTTTATAAATAGGGGAATCGAGGCCCAGAGAAGCTCATTAGCGTGCCCTGGGTTTAATCATAAGGGACAGGCGAGTGTGCATCCCAAGTGGGCCTAGTTCCAGCACCTACACTGTCACCCACTGTACTAACCTGACTCATCGGCAACGTTGGGTCACTCCACATCCCTGCCTGTGACTGCCCATTCTTTAATTAGCATGGTGTCTTCAAAGGCCAAGGCTATAGGCCTGATCGCTACAGCAGTGGTCTGAACCTTAATCCTGGCCAGATGTCCTATAAACATCCTACAGATCTAGGCCTGATGGTTACCAAGGAGACCAGGTGAGAGAGTAGTGGTGGATCAGTGCCAGGCAGCTAGCTCTGCGGGGAGAACCAGGCTGGTAACAATAGGCCAGAACTGACTTCTGCCTATCATTAAAATACCTATTAAAGTGTTAGTCAACGAATCTAGCTTCCTTACATCCCCACATGCTAATCCTGTGTGCGTCTGGCTCTACCTGCACAGAACGTTGGCCCCCCACATCCATGATTTTCTGAAAGGGTCAAATTCTGCTATGGCAGCTTCATCAGAAGAGTAAATACATTGTATGTTTAGATACTTGATGTGCTTAGACTGAGAGCATTTTCCGTGGAAAGTCTGGGAGGTTTGCAGGTGGACCTGCATCGTGGGGAATGTTTCAGCAGCCAGGGCTGCAGAGACAGACATCTACATGGGTCAGAGGGGCCACATGGGCAGCCTGCTTATTTTCTAGTAGCAAAAGCAGAACTAGGGCCGGATCCCCATCTGCCACTTACCGACCGACAGAGACTGTGAAATTACAGTTGCCCAAAACTCTTTGGAAATTTGTTTTGGTTTTGTTGACAAAGGTTGGGAATTGAAAATGACATATTTCATTGCTTGAGAGGGAAGACAGTTCTTCAGGGCTTCAGTGTTTCTATAGCCAAATTGAAATGAAATCTGACAAACCTGACCAATTTGATCTATTTAGGTAGTTAATAAGGAGTTACCGTATCAAATATCTAAGTCCTATATTTTAATTAACTACTCAATGCATGTTAACTCTCTGACTTCTCAATGGATCTTCCTATGTTCCTATTGATAAAATCATATTGATCTTTTTAAAACCTGGCTTATTAGGTAAGTTGGCACACCCTTTTAAACATTCATCTTTCGTAAATCTTTGCACAGGGAACCCGTCTGTCATTTTAAAAACAATCTTGTGCCTGCTTAGGCAGACACAGGGACTGAGGGTTTGATCCCTGGCCTGCTGTGTGGACCCCGTCCCAGGGGCTCACTGAGACAGCAATTGAGACTGGGCATGATGGTGTGCACCTGTAATCTCAGCACTTGGGGCTGAAAAACAAGAGGATCACTATGAGTCCTATCTGTGTAGTGAGACCCCGTAGACCCTGTACTAAATACATAAAAAACAAACAAACAAAAACAATGTTGCATGAGTTTCCATTTGAGAAGTTGTGAAAGTTCTGTAATTAGACAGTTAATGGTAACTGTATAATATCATAAATGCATCTAATGACTCTGAGCTATAAACTTCAACATAGCTAAGATGGAGTTTGATTCCCAGCAACACATGCTGTGCCAGCCCCACTCCTGGGCATGTTGAGCTGGCCGCCAAGACCAGGCATGGTGGCACCCGCCTGTAATCCCAGCAATGGGGAGGCTGAAAACAAGAGAATCACTGTGAGTCCGAGCTGCATAGTGAAACTCTGTACTGAATACGTAAACAAAATAGCTAACGTGGTCACATTTTGACAATATAGATAGATAATTAAAGCTAGTTATTGAGAATAGGAAAAAAATCAGGTCTGTGGCTGTGGGGGACTAATTAATGGTCAGCTTGAGTGGGAACTCCCAGCTGAGTTGAGTCAGTATGGTTCCAGGCATGCAAAATCCACCTGAGGACTGTTGCTGGAATGCAAAAAAAAAAAAAAAAAAAAGATCAGGAGGGGAAGATTGGATATTGTTGGGTTTTCTGAAGTTTGCCACAGCTGGTTTTCTTGGCATGAAGTTGGCTGTTCTTGTTGGAGGAGCCCAGATCTTTGCTGTCCCCAGGGGTGGCTGTAGGTCCCTTGGAGAGCTCTGGTCCTTACCTTAAGCATCGCTGCGTGGATGCAGTGCAGATCCCTGCACCCACTGACACAGGTCCTCATCCTGTTGGCGCAGACTTTCTCGCTCCCACCGCTGGCCTTTGGGCGTTTTTGCTGCAGATCCTTGATACAGATTGGTGGGAGCCATAGCCGTGTGCCCTAGGCCTCCCATCACATTCCTGGGAGAGGCCCTCCGCTGGGTCTCTAGCACACAGACTGATCTCCTGACCCCAGCATTTGACTTTTTGGATGAATATTATAAAATAATCCTATAAATGTGTGTCTTGTACTGAATCTATTCCCTTACAAGCCCTGACTACAACAATGGCAAATAATGTATTTTATTGATTGGTTTTCAGGAAATAGAGTATTTACTATGGGTCAGATATATATTCGACTTTTGTTAGAAAGTACTTTCTTAGAAATGTGAGGAAACTGTCACATGTTTGTGAATCACTGGGTGCAAGTGCTGGATATTTTCTATTCACTACTGCAAACTCAGACTTTTCTCTGCCTTGCTCTGTGTTTCAGGAGCCATCTCAATGGATGACAGCAACAGGTGCCTTTCCCAGCTGGCTTCCTGTTCCTTTTGGTCAGGAGGTGTCAGGAGGGAAGAGTGAGGGGTGGGGTGATGTCTCAACTCCACTCCAGCTCTACTTCTCCCTCTTTCATAAGCCTTAGCTCCCTATGGTTAGCATTCTCTTGTAACTACTCTGAGATCAAGGAAGTGCCCTCTCTTGCCTTCCCTTCCAGCTTAGGGTGGTCACAGCTCCCAGGTGTTCCCGGTTTCAGTGTGTGTCCACAGTTGCTCTGGGTTAGATTTGAAATGGCTCCCAATGCCGCTTGAGTGAGAACTTCCGTTGCACTCTAGGGACCCCTCCAAACTCAGCCCAAGCCCAGGCCCAGGGAGTGTGTGGGAGAGCTTCCGCGCTCCCCTGTGCCCGCTAGACCTCTCTGGACCAAGCCCAGGCCCACTGCGTGAGACCTTCCGGTGCGCTCTCGGGACCCCTCTACCCCTCCTGAGCCAGCCCAAGCCCACTGCCTGAACGAGAACTTCCGCAGCGCTCTCTGGACCCCTCCAGATGCAGCCCAAGCCCAGGCCCTGCAGGTATGTGAGAGAGCTTCTATGCTCCCCTGTGCCCCCTGGACTCCTCCAGACCCAGTCCAGGCAGGCCTGGGGTGGAACTTTGCAGAAGTCCCTGCAGAGAGACTAGGGGCCAGAACCACCCAACTAATCCAGGAGCAGAATATCTTGCCAGAGGGGCACAGCAGGTTCACTTCCAAGGGCTGCAGCAGGAAAGAGCTGAGCACAGCAGCCAGACCCAAGCCAGGTACAGCTGGATGAACTCAAACTTAGTAGATCTGCGCCTGAATTTCAGGAGGTGCTGAGGTTATAACTGCACCAGAGCTCTACACTAAAGGTCAGAGGACAGTGCTATACAAAATGACAAAGTCGAAATGGCCCCCAAAACTTCGTGTAGGGCTAGGGATATAGCTCAGCGGCATAAGTGCCTGCCTGGCAAGTGCGAGGTCCTGAGTGTAATCCCTAGTACCTCAAAATAAATAAATAATACCTCATGTATTCAGAAGGTGATTGGATTATGGGACATTATAGCTGACCTGCCTTATAAGATGGGGTCTGGTGGGAAGAACCTGTAACTATGGGTTTATCTCCCCTTCTGGCCTGGAAGTGTATATTTCCAACCGGGTTCCTTCCTTGGCTTTCTGCTAGTTAGCTGTTGCAATGTGAGCAACTTCTACACTCCACACCTCTGCCGTGCTGCCCTACCTTGGAGCCAGCCAGTGATGAGCTGCAACATGAGCCAGAGTAAGCCTCCCACCTTTAAGTTGCAGATATGTGGCACTGTGCCCAGGCAATCAGAAAAGTGACTAAGATGACAGTCCTTATTGCTAAAGTCCCTCTCGTCTCTCCTACTTTGGCTCTCAGTGATTCTTCTCAGTCTTCCATTACCCTGGCGAGTGTGCTGCCTGGTCCTGCAGGAGCTCTGACCATCACTCGACGTGTACGCAGATGTGTGCGTGCTCGTGTGTCTACAACATCCTGCAGCAAATGGTAGATAGTTCCTCTGTTCCAAAGCATGAAGCGTTAGCAACGGTAATTAGAAGCACATAAATTAAAGTTTTCCCTGTCTCAAAAATATCCAGAGCAGAGAGGAGTACATTTACACTTTCCATTTAAGGCGGCACCTATGTTTTGTTTTTTTAGCCTTTACGGTTCGTGGTTTAAAAGGTGATTATGTCTCCAAATGGATTAACATTTGCTGAAAACTCCCATTATTTGAGAAAAAAATAGAGTACAAATTAACGGAGTTTTGATGTATTCGGGATCTTTTATTATAAAAGGAGAAGGCACCATTTCATAGCGGGAATGCTGATTGCTCGAAACTACTCTTTTGAATAAACCTATATTAGTTTAATGAAGTTTTCCTGTGATTAGTATAATTTACTTCAATTGTATTCAAACCCCAAATTATGGGTATTATACAGATGAAATGCAGCCCTGGTTTAAGGCAATTAGTTTAATCACTTCCCTGATGGGAAATGTAGGAGGGCCTTGCAGAGCTGGGCTGTCCATTAGCACATGATGCAAAGAGGCCAGGGCTCCCGGCCACACCCCTCTCAGGCCAGTCTTTCCTGGCCCAGGCCTGCCACTGAACCTTCCTCCTGCAGCGTGTGGCAGTTTTCTAAACCACGCCTCCCATAGTGGCATTTTGTTGCTGCTGATTAATCAATAGCCCCAAGCTGTGTGGCCCAGGCCTTTCTGTTCCCTCACCTGATGGTTGCCATCATGCCACCTACTATGCTTACGCAGTGTTTTCGGGGTGCCTAGGGCACTGGGGTCTCAACTGGGCTTTACCCTGCTCACCACACCTGCCTGGGCCGCTCCTACTTAGAAGGGTAGCTCACAGCCCTGCGGCCACCACCTATGCACTGGTCCTGCCCTCCTTTTTATTCATCCTCTTTCTAGAACAAGTTTCTAGAGTTGGGTTGGGCCATACTGTTCCTGTTTAACTCACTCCCCCTCTG
>NDGN011480909.1:0-15024 GCA_002564285.1 Tympanoctomys barrerae
ACTTCTGTTCAAACGCTCTCCTTGTAAACCCCCATCCAGCAAGCTCGGCTATTTGGCGCACAACCCAATGTTTGCTTTTGCTTGATTTTGTCTGAGAAAGCTCATAGTTTGGTGCTACCTAATGCTAACCATATGAATATCTGGAATCATCTAAGTATGCTGTGACCTATAGACAAAACAGCCACATCTATGGGGATGTTTGGATTAATAGCACTTTCTGGTAAAGCAAAACCGGCTCCTTGTTTTGTGTCTTACTGTTGCAAATCCTCCTAAACTGAGATTGAGCTATTCCTCCCTGAAAGTAGAGTATCATGGGCGAAGTCGAATCTTTCCTAGTGCCTTGGTAGTGTTAGCTGCCTCCATACACAGTTTTGTATATTGATCAGGTGAGCAATCCGATTTGTTCAATCGACAGATGTGTATTGAGCACCTGTCATGTGCCAGACGTTCTGGCTCTGGCAGTGCAACACACACACACACACACACACACACACACGCACGCATGCTTGTTTTTGAGGCTCTTTCACTCAGTGTGTGCATGTGCAATGAGACAAGGTAGAGATAGGGAGGAACCATACCTGAGCGAACGATGTATAAATCGCTCCAGATGGCAAGCTGCTTGGAGAGCTGTCCTGCACCTGAGAGGCCGCAGACCGAGGTCACGGGGCAACACAGCCGGGAGTCCGTGGGCTGCTCCTCCGGCAGGACAGGTTTTGCGGCCTGCCAGGCTCTGCAGGGGACCTGACCAAAACCAGGCTTCAAGCTCCAAAGCTCAGCTGAGAATTAGCAATTACGCAGATCGTGTGGTGCCCTCCAGCCCTGTCTGTTCAGACTCATTCTCTCTCTCTCACTTATCTGCTACCAGCTTGCTGCTGCCTGGGCCTACGGTTTCCCCATGTTTGAAGCCGGAGCTCTGCTGACTCCCCACGGGGCCCCCTCCTGATGGGAGGGGAGGGGAGGGGATGCAGTCTTTCGGGTGGGGTGAGATAGTGGATGGAGCGTCACGCGGTTGGAGCCGCGCTAGCTAAACGAAACATAAACAACAATTTTCCACGCGCTTTCATGTTCTGCCAGCCAGGAGCGCCACGATGACACAATACTCACTTGTGCTGTGTGTGAGGCCGAAATGTACCCTCAACCCACTACGGCCTTTCAAAATGAAGGTCCACTATGAGCTGCTTTACAGGGCCCCCCAATCATCTTTGGAAGAAACTAAAACAAAAAAAAAATATTTATGAAACATTGCCCTTAGGAGAAGTGGAAAGCACGTTTCCTATTTATGATCGGTCCTTTTCCACTTGACAAATGCTGATGACTCTCCCCACCCTCGCCCCGCCCTCTCTTCTATTGTAGGTGGGGTCCAGATTCGTGTTTTCTGCTTAAATAACCAGTGTATCTCTCCCGGGGCCAGCACGCTAAGCCCAAGAACCAGTGGGGGGGGGGCATCGGAGGCCAGCGTAGGACAGAGAGGATGGCAAGGAAGGCTGCTGATGTGGGAACTCAACAAAGCAGAGCAGGGTCTTCTCTAGAAAGATCTCTTTTGTAGCTGGTAGGAACGTTAGGAGCCTGGACTGTAACGTATCATTAGGAAATTGCCATTTTTTTTTTAGTTGAAAGTAGTCATTATTGGCAATTTCATCTGGTCCCATCTAAAAATAAGCTGCTGCCATTATGGATCACTGCCTGCTTCCAAGCATTGAGCTGAGCACTTTATAGGAATTATGGCCCTTAATCCTCACAGTAACCCAGCAGGGTGATGTCTGGGGTTGGGCTGCCCAGAAGTTAGTGCTAAGGTGAGGATTTGTGCTTTAGGAAAGAAGTGATCCAGGAGAAACCATTGTGGAAGAAAGAGAACAGGGCAGGGGCAGAGAGGTGGCTTCAGGCAGTCTCAGGCTCAGCCTCATCCTGGGGGGAATCCCAAAGCTTCGCGTATGCCCCGGAGCTTGTCCCACCCCGAGGCCAGTGAGTGGGCATCACACACCTGTCGCCTGTCATATGTTGTATCCTCAGCTGCCCTGAGAGCAAACCCTCAGACACATCTAGCTGTTGGTAAGAAGACCTGATGGACACACAGGAAGGTCTCAGAGCAGGGTGGCAGGTGGTCCACAATGGGAACAGAGCGCATGGGAGCTGAGGAGGGATCTGTGAGCCTCCAGGAACATCCTTAGGTCTACTGGGTTTGTAGCCTGATCACCACCTATCTTATGCATCAAACACCTGAATTCAGAAGAAGGAAAGGAATTCAGCTCTGATCACAGAGGTAGAACGAGAGAGAGAGCTCCTTTATCCTGAACTGGCCACTAGGCTGATCTCTCAATGTCATTTCCATGTTCTAGCCAACAGGGTCAAGCTGGTGGTACCCGGCTTCTCCTTTCCTTAGCATGAGCCTTGAGAGCTGGCTTCTGGCTTCGTTCTTTAGATGGAGAGGGTAGTGCTGCTGCAGCGACCCACATCTATCACTTGCTGAAGTCTGTCAGCACACCCCAGGACTCCTTGTCACTTCAGCTGTCACTTGTGCCTCTCGAGGTTGGCAAAAGGACCTTGCTGGGGTCTGGCTCTGTGGAACCTGCAGATGTCCTCCTCCACTGCCTCCCTCTCAAGACAGCAGAGGAAGATGTGGCCCACCGTTCTCCACAGTAGCCAAGTCCTACGCAATGCCACAGTGTGAAGAAAAACAAAATACAAAAAAATCATTGCTGTTTGGCCTAACTCGGAGTGCGCACTCTCTGACATCTGTCCCAGGTGTCCCAGCACCTGGCAAAGAGATCACCTGCCCTTCCTGTCCCTTCACCACACCCAAACCAGACACAGTCAGTTATCTGCACTTATTTTGCAGCCCAAGGTGGCATCCGCTGGAGAAGTGGTTCAGAGCTCATAGGCCTAGGACAGGAACGATGTGGGCCAGGGGCAGACATTGGGCTTCGCAGGAGGCTTCCCCAGCCCAGTTCAGACACTTCCTACTGGAAGCCATTGCTTAACTTCCTTGTCCAAGCATCTCAACTCTTGCTCACAGGGAACAGCGCTCCTCTCACCTGCAAAGACTAAGGAGATGTTATCCACAAGGCACCCAGCACAGAGTGGACACCAGAGACATGTGTGCGGTCGGCCTTCTCTCTAGATAAGGACTTCGCTGGCATTGCTTCCTGTGATGCCGCTTGTCCTAACTTCAGGCCGCTGTGTGCATTTAACTAACTCTTAGCTGCCCTGGTCTTGGTTGGTTACAGGACAAAGGCTGAAGAAATGTGCCTTTTACTGGCAGGTGTCTTCAAGAGTTTTCTCCTTTCTGGGTTACCGTCCGAGTTCTATCAAAGAATGTTGGATGTCTTGCTTCTTTTTTTCCTTTCCATTGATCTTGGCCAGTGCGACAGCAGCAGCTGCCCTCTTTGTGGACCGGTGTTGTGCTCCGTGTGCTTATGGCTCTGTGGGAGAGGACTCCAGGAAAGCAGAGCAAAGAGAAGCGGTGCAATGCTGCCTGACGCCGAGAGGCAGGGTCATGCCCCCTCTAGCCCCTTCCCAGATACAAAGAAATGCTGTCCTAGTTTTTGGCAGTTGGATCAAACATCAATCACAGAAGAAAGAAAAACACCAGCCTTACCACCCACGCCACTGTGCTAAGAATAATTCCTGTCCCAGCAGTACAGCTGGTCAGAACACTTGGCAGTACTTCCGGCTGAAGCTAGGTGTGAGCACGCAGGATGCGCACTTGTCCATTTCAAGTGGGATCCTAGCCTGAGCTCTGAAACTTAGCTAAAAGCCTGGCCCAGACCCCCAGAAGCCCAAGTCAGTATCCAAACACTGGCCTACCTGGGATCCCCACTCTTGTCTGAGCCTGCCCCCGCCCAAGTATTGAGTGGGTGTCAGTCATTCTCTGCACACCTAGGAGTCAGTTTTAAGTTCTGGTCTGGGCCCAGCTCAGCCTAACATCCCAGCCAGCACAACCCCCAAGGACCAGGCTGTGGGTTGCTGGGCTTAGGTGGAAACTGGCTCCTAGAAGAAGCTGGACAGATGGTTTTGGAGAAACAGTTGTTTGGGCACGTTGGTCTTCCAGATAAATAGAATCATCCATTGAAGAACTATTTCCAGGGTGCTGTGTTAGTGCCAGGCATGATGCTTGCTATCTAAATACCAAAGATTTGAGACACAGTAAGACAACTTCTCCACCCTTTTGGGAGGGATTACAGCTTGATTCCGTGGTTCTTAATTTATCTGGCTGCATGGTAGAATCACCTAGGTAGTATCTATAGAAGGACTTTGAAGCTTGATGTGATGGTGCGCACCTCTCATCCTAGCATTCTGGGAGGCTGAGGCAGGGGGATTCTAAGTTTGAGCTCAACCTGGGTAACTCAGTGACTTAGTAAGTGATTTTAATCTTGGACTTAGTAATTTAAAAAGGGCTGGAAATGTAGCATTATATGAAGGCCTCAGGTACATCCCCAATAGTGAAAAAAAAAAAAAAGTACTTTTAACATCTCATTGTCTTTTTTAATCCTCAGTAATCCCACAGTGTAGACACCAACATCGTACCATCTCAAAGATGAGGGAACAGAGGCAGAGGCCAGTTGGGTCACTCCCCCAAGGTCACACAGCACTGTGGACGATGGGTGGTGCTGAGCCGCGCTGGCTTCCAGTCTGCCCTGCCACTGCACATGAGGAGGTCTGGGAGTTGGGTGGCTGGAGCACAGAGCAGGCGGAGGAATCGGGAGAGGAAACCAAGAGGCAGCCGGGGCAGGGCAGGCGGGAAGGACCTTGGAGACCCCGCCCCAATCGTGGGCTTTCTGTGGTGGCTGATCCACCTGTGACAGCCACAGAGAGGAGCGCTCTCTCTGGAGGGCTCACTCCGACGAAAACTAGGTCAGAGCCGGGAGCACTGAAGGTCCAGACGCGCAGTGATGGGATCGGCTCTGACAGCAGCTCTGTGCTGAGTGGGAGCAACACGAAGCCCTCCACCCCTTCCCACCAAACTCTTTCTCCTCCTTCATGCTGTGGACATCCTGGGACTGGCCCCAGAGCAGCTGGTTCTGTGCCGGCCTCCCCTGGAACCGCGTTCATCCTGTCCACCACGCCACAGGATCTGACCACCTGCTCATCACAGGGCACAGGACGGGCCGCAGTGGGGTGACCAGGGAAGAGCTGTTAGGTGCAGCCCTGCTCACTATGGACTCCTCCTGAGAAGCACGCGGGCCTAGTGGCTATCCCTGTGACTGTGTTCTATTCTAGCTTTGCCACTTACTGTGTGATTTGGGGCAAGTCCTTGGCCTCTAGGACACTCAGCCATCCCATCTCTTAGTGGGGAGCAGATATGTTCTAGGAAGTAGAGATGCTCTTCCTAGACCTCCTGCCAAAGGTGTTTGGGGCCTTCAGAAGTGGCAGCTGGCATCGAGCCTGGTTAACGTAGGCATGATAAGATTCTAGAGTCCTCACCCAACCAGAGAGCCCAGGCTGAGAGCTGCTGAACAACACCCCTGATTGGCAGATGAGAACAGAGTCCGGAGGGTCCATGGCTTTCCCAACCTCTTGAGGAATCTGAGCAGAGGGACCAAGAGCAGGAGCCACCTGTGTGAGGCTTCGCGGCTCCACCACCATGCTGGGGTGGGAAGTTCAAGCCCAGCCTGGCCCAGCGGCTCACAGCCTTGGCCCTGCCGTCCTCCCTCTGTGGTAGCACTTTCTGGGAGGGCTCTGAGGATGAAAAAGCTGTCACTGCAGAGCGCCGGCTGAAAAGTGCTCCCCAGGTGGCAATGCATGACTTGTGGTGCATTTCAACACCTTGGTTGGCAAGCCTTGTCGCCAGATGCAAGCAAGCTGCCCGAAAACTGTGTGTGTGTGTGTGTGTGTGTGTGTGTGTGTGTAGGGGAGCAGAGAGAGAGAGACAGCGCACAGAAAAATCTCTTTCCATACCTGCCCTCCAGCAGACGTGACCTAGCTGCCTGCCCAGCGGGGCCGACAGAAGCATCTCTCCCTTCTTGGTGTCTGGACCCTCTTCCCACCACCAGCTGAAGGACGGTAGAGCAAGGACCCCTGCCCTGTGACTCACAGGGAGCCTGTGACACTGTTCCTGAGGAGCAGTGATTTGCCCAACCTTTAGCAAACAAGAAGCACAGTCAGGGAGTCCACGCCAGCCTGCTGAGGTCAGACAGAGCGTCATGGAACAGGGACAGAAATTGGAACCAGACAGCTGAAGATGCGAATTACAGTTCTCTGCTTTCTAGTGTAGGATTTTGGGCAGTGACCCCTTTAGCTTCGGGCACCTCAGTTTCTTCGTCTGCAAAACAAAGGGAAATCTTACTCCCAAAATTTGTTTTAAGAAATGAAATGAGACAAAGACCCTGGCACATAACTGCTGTGGACCTCTCCGCAAACCTTGTTAGCATTCTCTCTGGCTTCCTCTGCCTGGGTTCCCATAGCACCTAGGCTGGTCGGAGTGTCGGAGTTAAAAGAATTAGAAAGACACCCACATGAAGGGGCAACCACTGAGAGCCAAGCCTGTTGGCTTGGCTCAGAAGAGATATCTCCTTTGAGTGATAGTCTTGGAAGCCTTGGGGACATTAGACGACAGTGGCCTTGCAGGGCAGAAGCAGCATCTGAAATGCAGTATCTTGACTACAAGTGCTTGAGAAGCAGAGAACTGGTGGCCTCTCCTGCTCCTCCCTGTGACCAGGGAGAGGCCAGGGGAGGAGTCGGCAGGGACGGTCCTGGCTGCACTTGGCGAGGCTGAGCCCTTTCCAGGCTTGTCCTGGCCCTTGGATCTGCAAGGAAAGTGTGTATAGAGAGGTTCTACCACCTTTCCCTGCCTAGTCCTCTCTGAATGCCCTAGGTCTAGGGGTACAGATCCCTCCTCGGGATACAGGAAGGTGCCCATGACCCCTTTCCAAAAGGCAGGGAGCCCCACTAAGCTCACAGCCTCCAGGCCTCATCCTTCATTTGGTGTCTTAGCAACGGGATCTCCAATGCACCTAGATGCATCCTGGGCTATGTGGCGACCCTGGAGTGGGTGGGTAAGGAACCATGGATTGCATACGTATTGTATGCCAAGAAATGGGATGATTGTAATGGCAATGGTGGTGAAGTATCAGTCACTGATTAAGAGCTGAAATGTATGCACTTATAGAATCTTCCCAAGAACCCTGTGAGGGAGGTACTGTTGAAATCCTCACTTGACAGATGAGAAACCAGAAGCATAAAGACCTGAAGTGGCTTGTCCCAGGTTACACTGCTGGTCAGAGCTCAAATCCAGGCAGTAGAACTCCAACATCAGCCTCCTTTCAGTCACAAGAAATGGCCTGCTTTCCTGACTCCCTGATGTCCCTGTTCCCACCTCATATCCCAAGAGAAGGTCTTATTCATGACACAGGGGAGGGGGATGTCCAGTTCACTGCTTCTCACCGTCCTAACCCCCTCTGCTCCAAGTGCATTCCCTGGCAGGCATGAATGGATTCTCCATTTTTGCCAGGTCACCCTCTTCACCTTTCAGATCTCACCCAGACATCACTTTTCCAGAGAAGTTTTGGCTCTTCACCTGCTGACATGGCGCTAGGCTCACGTAGTGATTACACCTTCACCACGTGATCACAGAATTACTGCCTGTCGCCCGATCGTCAGCTCCCCAGAAAAAACTTTGATTCTCGCAACACACTCTGCCCATGGTAAGCACGTTGTCTGGGACACAGAAACACTAAAATATTATTTGAATTAATCAGTGGATGAAAGAATGAACGAATGAATGAACAACTTAATTAATAGGGCCTGCAAGGCTTCACCCTCACAGCGGGCCTTCTGTCATCTCAAAGCCTCCCAATATCTCTGTGAAATGGCATTGTTGCCACGTTACTGATGAGGAAACTGAAGATTGCAGAACTGCAGTGGCCCTTGCTCCATTCAGTGAGAGGGGAAGTCAGGATTCACACCAAGGCCTGCCCGGCTCCAGCCTGGGTGTCCTCCCTCTTCACTCCACTCAGAAAAGAATCTAGAAGGAAGGGTAGTACCCCAGGGACTCAGCTAGCACTTCACGCAGAGAGAACACAGAATTTGATGGGGCCCTGCGGCCCGAGCCTGCAAGTCAAGGATAAAGGATCAAAGGTAAGGAAAGAGCTAACGCAGTCTGGGAGTCCATCTACCCACCAGATATGAAAAGACAGCCTTTGTACAAGCCAGATGGATGACGCTTGCACGTCCAGAAAGGTTTACTTTGCTAAGTTCATAGTTGCGACGTCTCCAAACTGCCTCAGGGTGAAAATTCTAATAAATTTGTCTGTGAATGTCTAAAATTCTTATGCAACTCGGAGCTTCAAGAAATTCACCAGGCAAAAAAAAAATTTTTTTTTTGAAAACTGTAACAGCGTCTCGCCCCACTATTCTAAAACAGTCTGCTTCTAAGCCAAAATGTAAAAGATCATCACTGTGTATATTGGGGCTTTTTTTTTTTTTGACCCATCAAGCTCTGGGGTTTTATTTGCCTTGGATTTAGAGAGGAAGCGGAAATCAAGGCAGCTGTTTATGATCTCAAATCTGCACACAGCTTCAGAGGATCTCAGGGTGCAGAACATCCTCGTGCTGTCCCGCTTTCCTGACAGTTTTAGATGAGCCTGGAGATCAGCCAAGGGGCAGGGTTAAGCCCAGTTCCCCTTTGCGCATGCGCTGTGGGGTTCATTTTAGGTATCCTGGGATCACTATCCTCACCACCACTCTCTGTCAGCAGAAGCAATGTTGTCTTGGGGCCCGCTGCGTTGATGGTAGAGGGAGCTGGAAAGCAGTGAAAAAAGAATGGATGTCCTGCTCCTTCTGCTCGAAGGTGGTCTCGGCACTCATGTGGATAAGAGATTGACTGTGTCAGGAGCTAGTCCCAGGAGAAGAAGAGCATCGGCAGGATCTCTGGGATAAGGGCTTGTCACTGTCTTAGGAAAACCCTTGCTCGTGGCTCATTTGGGTGCACACACAGCTTCCCTTGAACCCTGACCGCACTGCAACCTTTGACAGCTAACAGGGCTTTTTATTTTTCTTTTGGGAAAGAGCTCATCTCTCCTACCTAAAAAAGCAGAGGGCAGGGGTAAATTTGCGTGGTGTTTGCTGCATAACGGAATGGAATGAACAGTTCCTTAAATAAATGGAAAGTTATGGCACAGTAGAATAAGTGCCTGCCTGGCAAGCACAAGGGCCAGAGTTTAATCCCCGGTTCCACAAAAAAAGGAAAGTTAAAACAAATCTGGTTATTGATTTGAAAAATGCAGAAAATACCAGTGTAAAGGGAGTGTGAATCGCCCTCTCATCCATCACTTCAGGAGAATGACTGAGGGTTACCTCGGCTGTGGCTCAGTGACGTAGCGCTACCTGGAGTGCGAGGCCTCAGCTAGCAGCGCAGCAAAGAAAGACAGAAACAGATACAGCTATTCTCTAAGAGAGCAGCAACAGAAGGAAAGAGAAAGGATAACACTCCCTGAAATTATCCCTTAGAAGCAACCACTGTTTCTTTGTTTGTTTGGTTTTTGGCAGTACAGGGGATTGGACTCAGGGCCTTGGGCTTGCCAGGCAGGCACTTATTCTACTGAGCTATCTCCCCAGCCCTATGAAGTAACCGCTGTTAACAATTGATGTAATTGCTTCCCTTTGTCTCCTTTGCTTTCTAAACATATTTATTTTTGTATATGTAAATAGACCTGGATATTTTATGACACTAATTTTAACATTGTATCACACTGTTAAAATTAGAATATATATACATCTATCATATATATAGAGAGAGAGAGACAGGGAGAGAGAGAGACAGAGAGAGAGACAGACAGACAGAGAGAGAGAGAGACAGAGAGACAGAGAGAGAGAGAAAGAGAGAGAGAGAGAGAGAGAGAGAGAGAGAGAAATACTCCAAGATTTTAAATAAAGCAGGGGAAATCCCAGAGTGAACCCCAAGCTCTCACTTTCCTGCAGCTCTCTCGGTGGAGACCCGTCCTCCAGGGTGCCTCTTCAGTAGCGCACAGCCCCAGAGCTACCTCTGTCTCCTCCCTGCGTCTGGTCCCGTGTGCTGCGCTCCCCGCTCTCCCTCCTCTCCCAGCGAAACAGCCGCTGGCCAGGAGCCTCTGCAGGGGGCGCTCCCCCGGCTCCGTGCCTGGGGCACCGTCAGAGGGGAGGCACGAAGCCTTCCAGGATGACAGCAGTGACCAAAAGAGGAAATGCGTGAGGGAGCACGGTGAAGCAGTATCGCTCAGGGCTCGGGGCCCACAAGCCCGCGGCCCGCAGTGACCCGTGCCCTGCACCGTCAGGCTGCAGATGCCACTGCAGGATCTGGGCAGCTGAGCCCTGGACGCGCTGGAGCTGCAGACACACTTGAGCTGTCTGAGTGCTGCTATCAAGAGGAAAAATTAAAAGAAGGGCTGGGACTTTCCAGATTGGCTGTGAACACTGATTAAAATTATCCAGACATGGCTTCAGTAATCCTCCACTGTAAAGTGATACGAAAAAAAAAAAAAAGCCTTAGCAGCATTTCTTAAAGCATTGCTTTCTGGTTTGTCTGCACCCAGCTCCTGCCGGCTGGGCCCACCCCAGGGAGTCTACATCACTGGTCTGGGTAGGGACTTGGGCAGCATTGGCTTTTTTAATCCCTTGGGGGACCCTAAAGCTCAGCCAAGGCTGCAGAGCCAAGGCTGAGGGCCAGCGAGGTCCAAGTCCCCTGAGAGCTCATTTCAAATGCAGATTCACAGACTTGGGTCCTCTCATGGTTGAGGATGAGCACAGGCCTCTGTTCCTGCCGCGAGAGCCTCAGTGGCTCGTAGGCTCCAGTTAAACACCTACTGGCTCAAGCTGTCTTCAATTCCAAGGAAACAGCTCCATCTCCAAGTCTGAGCATCGTGCCGGGGGGCCCCCGTGCTGGTTCTCATGCCTTGCCTTGCCAGGCTGCCACGCACGGCCGAGGGGGCGACCACCTTTCCCCCACCCCATTTTGTCAACTGTGAAAGGGAGTAACTCGGCCACCCTACAGACCTGCTATGGGTTTCACACAAGAACGTACCAGCACAGGGAGTTACAGCATCATAGCTGCTGTCCTTGTTACTGTGCGCATGTTGCATGTCGCCTGGCACCCAGACTCCAGGCGCCGGAGCATTCACATCCTACTCCTCCACTCCCTCTGCTACAGGGTCTTAGGTACAATACTGAATACCACCGACTCTTGCTCAGATGCTCCTTTCTGTCCAGTGAAAATGATAAGAGCCATCCACCTCATAGTATCCTTGTAAGGATCAGAGAAAATGCATGTATAGTGCTGCTCTTAGTGGCTGGCACATAATCAAAATAATTCTCTTAATTATAATTCTTATCAGCATCATCATTATTATTGAGTCAACTCTGGTTTTCTGCTCTAATGTGTAGGATGAAGAACGGATAATGCAAAATAATTTGTGAAAAGATCAATTTGGCATAGAATTAGCTACGCTCCTTCATTTATCATAGACATCTCTCTTCTGCAGAGGTTTAGTGAAGAAAGTGAAATAAAAATAAAAAGGAAGCAGAAAACCTCGCAGGTAGAATCCAGCCTCGAGCTGCGTGCTCAGCCGTGCTCAGCTCTGTCTCTTCCCCTCCCTGATCAGGCTTTTCCTAGACGGTCCCTGCCCCAGCGCACCTCAGGCTTCGCAGTGCCCAGCCACATGCCCTGCAGAGCCCAGGAGTCTGTCCTCCTCCTCTTGCATTTTGTTCTTTGCTCATAGTTACAATTGATACATCTTCCAGGACCCAAAGTCCTTGCCGGAAGACATTCAGATTTGAAGATCTTGTCCCAAATCAAGCAGGAGAGCTGATTCTAGGATTCTGCAGCTCACAGAGTAGGAGGCCAAGGACAGCGGAGGGAAAGCCCCCTGTTCCTTCTCCTGATCATCGCTGACTCTGAATTCCTGCACCCGCCAAACTTCAGACCTCACTCATGTCTGTCTTTTCCTTGTGCTCAAAACCAGCCCAGCTTGAAAGCTCAGCTCTTTTTGTTTGTTTTTTCATGATTCTTCCAGTCCAAAAGAAAAATCAAGGCAAAGTTCTGGGTAGCACAGCAAGCTTTATTGCTGTTTAGGGGAAAAGAAAAGGGTTTTCCTTGGCCATGGTGCTCTGCCGCCTCTGCTTCCTCTGCTAGCTGCTATTGCTCCTCTCTCTTGGTGCATGGCGGCGAGAGGTGGATAACACCCAACCTCACCCATGATGTGAAATTTTTCTCACTTAAGATGGAGAAAAATAACCCTTGCCCCTGAACTCCAAGCTGGACTTCAGATAGCCACTGCTCACTGAAGTGTCCCCCAAGACTGCTCAGAGGCTCTGTTGGCGGTGGGCCACACCTAGCCAAGTATGAAAGCCTAGAAGTACCCACTTCCTAGGGGCTGGGAAGGAAGTGGTCTGTGGTTTGTGCTCCCCCTGAAACAGCTTACTTACCCAAGCTTCTCCCGCCTATGGGAGGCAAAAGTAGACGCAGTCCAAACTTGAAATCAGAATGCTTTCCGCGATTACATTTATTCTTACTTATACTTAGCCACTGCTTTGTCCGGGGGAATCTCCCTTCAAGTCCCTTGTGGAACAAGGCAAGGTAGAAACAAAGCACTGCTTCCTAAACTCTGAGCGGCAGCATGGGACACCTCCCTCTCTTAGGGTTTCAGCATCTCGGGTGGGAGGGAAAGAATTCTTTTCATTGCTCTTCAGGGTTTTGATTAGTCAGAAAGGTACACCACAGAGCTGATAACCCCACCAATCTGGGTCTGGTTTATCTCGATAGACTTTGGACTGCCTCAGGTTTTTAAATTGTGAGAGAAGGCAATCATCAGGCCTGGAAACAGCAGGCCCACATCCTTCCAACTTTGCGATCTTACAGGCTCCCGCCATACCCCCTCAACCTAGAACATAGATGACACTCCGCAGTGTATTCGTTGAGTTATTGCTTGAGCCATGGATTCACCAAGGGGTTTGCTCTGTGTGGGTTTGACAGTCAGGGACCTTGCTTCAAGTGTCTGTGGTCATACACACATTTGCACCTATCCCTCACTCCCTAGCATCTGCAGGTGGGCAATCCTTAGTTTGTATTCATTTGAGATACTGCTGAGATACACGTCATAAATTGCCAGTGCATATTGCTGAAAATATGGACAAGTACTTTCAAAAAAATAAGCTACTGTGATTTTCTTTTGTTTCTACTTCCAGATTTGGGAATGTTTCCCTTTTTCTATCATTCCAGAAAGTTGCAACATTTCCCCCTCATCATTTATGATCCAGGGTCTCCAAGTGGCTGCTGGCTTTTTCCCCAGATTCCTGCATTTTTTGTTGACAGGCTGGGGTTTCCATGTGCTGGCTCTTCCCGGGACTGTCTGCTTGGGAGGTCAGGCAGATGGAGTCTTTTACTCAGATGAAAGATGGCTTGAGGGGCTCGTTGCTGGCAGGCCAGTCCTGAAGTCCCGTTCACAAAGACCTCATCAGTGGTGTCTGGTGTTGAAGATCCAAGCAGACTTCAGCCTGTGCTTCGTCCAGCGGTCCAGAGAGCTTTGGCAATCAGCTTTAAAGTGCCCTTTTGCTGACATTTGGGTGGTTTTGAAAGTTTAGAGTCAAAAGAGAAAGGCAGAGGAGTTGTCAAAGTCGAGGTGTAAGTGGTGGGCTGTTTCAGCTTAACATCTTTGCCCATGGCACATAGAAATAAAAATATGAATAAAGATTTTTTAAGCCTGAATAGTATGTCCTTTCCATTGTAGCCTGCTGGTCTCAAAACCAGGGAACTTCTTTAGCTACCAATGTTAGCCAAACATACTCATTTAAAAGAAATCCTTGGGCCGGGGAGATGGCTCAGTGGAATAAGTGCTTCCCTGGCAAGCGCAAGGGCCTGAATTCAATCCCCGATTCCACAGGAAAATAATTAAATAAAATATGATGTTCATCTTTAAAAGAAATCCTTTCATATTAACAGAATATCCATGTGGAAGCAGCACATTTTATAGGATATATTTATACTATAGATGCTCCTCCTTGAGGAGGAATTCTGGAAGTATCTCATTTGTCTCACATTTGTTATTTTCCCTTGTTGGGTTTGGATGATACACTATTTGTTTTAAATAAGAAAAATGAAGTCTTATAGGAAAGATAAAAGATAAAATAATTGCTCCAGGAAAGAGTACATAAAATTCTCAACAGGATAAAGAGGCAGAAAAGAAATTTGGAAACCAACTAAAAGATGCATTTGTCTTCCATCAGGAAAGAAAAGAAATCATCAGTCTTCAGTTGAGTGAATCACAGAGGGTTAAGCTGAACGTTCTTGTTTACTATATCCTAGAATATTAGAAGAAATACTTTTAATACAAAGAGAAAAGGATGCACTGTTTTTTCATATTTGTGCCTCTCCTAATTCAAAAAAAGTGACCTTGGTGGCAATTCTGATATAACTGCGAAATTTTAAAAGTGGCAAATGTAGATGTGGATCACTAGCTCCATGTCTGTACCTAAGGTGACACTGTCAATTTATCGGGTTGTTTCCAACCAGACAGAAGCGCCTTCAAGATCCTTTTCTGAGCAGAGTGAAAGCCAGCCGACTGCAGATGGCCCTTGCACTGAGAACCTCACACGGCCACTGGTGTCACCACTCGGTGTGAGCTGTAGGCCACCAGCATGGCATCGCAGGAGCTCATGTGCACAACTGAGTCACAGCCCTATTCCAGAACTGCTGCTGAGGCTTATGCAAATCAAGGCTTAAGAAGCCTTGAAAGTAGACAGAATAACTGATACGGTCATTAGGGCAGGTGTTCTCAAGCTGTAGAATGCATCCAAATTACTGAAGTCAGGGTTGGGAATGTTCTTCCGTGGTACAGAGCTTGTCCAGCTTGGGAGGCTCTGGGTTCAATCCCCAGTACCCAAAGGGGGAAAAAAAATGAGTTAAACATCTGTCAAGACACAGATTGTTGGAACCCACCCTGAGAGCTTTTGACTTAGTAGGAGTGAAGTGTGGTGTCTCAAACAAATTCCCAGCTGGTATTGTTGCTGCTTCTAGGCCCACAGTTAGAGAAGCATTGCATCAGAGCCATGAGAATGCTT
>NDGN011480921.1:2205-20669 GCA_002564285.1 Tympanoctomys barrerae
TTGCAAGGCAGACGCGACATCTGTCAGGCGCCATCCACAGAACCGCCCAAGGTAGCGCTTGTCAACCTTTAGGCCACCTACAGTGGGCCATGCCCCATGTGTACTCAGAGAGAGACAGCGCAAGATTTTCACCAGATTCCTAAAGAAGTCTCAGACCCTGCAAGGTTAGGGATTCTAATAATCACCTTTGTGACTGGAAATCTACTTCTTCAGAGTGGAAACACGGTCAGTGCCAGTGGATGATTGGCTGGTCCCAACTTCTTTCCCAAGGTGACCAATAATTTAGCCAAGCAAGTGAAAAAGAAACACAAATTTCCCTGATTTTATTACCTTTTCCAAAGGCTAGGGCAAAAAAGTGAAAGACTGAGTTGTCAACAGGTGCTATTTTGCACTTCCTTGTAGAAGGGCAGAAGCACAGACAAGGCGGTGTGTGGAAAGTACAGATACAGGCACTGTTGCATCCGATCCCCGCAGCCTGTTCTCGGTACCACGTCTCGGGCTGCCCACAGTTGCCCAAGGTGACGTGGAGAAGCCGTGGTGAATGGTTTTTGCTTATCTCCTAGGAAAATGCCTAGCAGCCTGTGAATGCAGCTACCTGTTCTAAATTTATTAATTTATTTTTATTAGAATTTAGTGCATCTTTGCTCTAAATTGCTTGAGCACTTTGCGAAAATTCTGTAAAACTAATCTGTGAAGCATTTCCTGACTATGTGTAGTTTAGACATTTCTTTGTAAAGATTCAACTTTCTTTTTTACTCAGAGTTTTTGTTTTGCCACGTGTATATATATAGAGAGAGAGGAAACATTTCCCAAATGGGCCATTTCCTCCCACAAGAAAACTTTAAGGAAGAAGCGAGTTAGAAAAATCCATGCGTGACCTTGGACCTTGTCCCAGGGCGGCCTGGACACCGACAGCAGTGAAGGACGCAGGCGCAGCCCGCGCACACCCCTGCGCAGCCGCAGCTCCGCTCTTCTCAGCACTGGCGGCAGGCCATGGGGAAGCGCCAGGGCATCGCATCAGTGCAAGGCGCTTGCGGGCAGCCAGACTGATAAGAGGAGAGTAAACACTATCTATCTTAAAAGGAAGCCTGTTGTGACAAGGATTTTGGTTCGTATTCAGTGAACAATGGTGTTTAAATAGCCAAAAAAAAAAATTTTTTTTTTCATGAATTTCCATCTTTTTTGGATCTTCCACATGCATCTTCTGCGGCTTCTCAATCGCATGTGGTGACAGGAACCAGCACGACACTCAGCAGAACAAGGGAAAAGAACAGACAGAAGACAGGGCCCACCATGGTGAGATTCCAACATCCATAGCAGGGTTCCAAGACAACTCTCTCACTGCCACCATCCAGGAATTCACGTTCAAAAGAAGCTTCCTACAGGTTTGTATCTGTGGGGATCTTTGGCTTAAATTCAAATATCCCTTAAGGTATCATGAGCCTTACACTATAACCCTGAAGTATTGTTTATTCAACAGTTTGAATGGGACAGGTAACTCCAAAACTATTTACAAAAGACGGCTGTTACTGATGATTCAATTTATTTATGACATTTAAATTATTTAAATTGAAAAACATTTGCTATAAATGTGAGGCCTGGGTGGAGCCGCCTGCCTCTTAGGCTGCAGATCAAAGTTGGTGCAATCGCTTCAGACTCCTCAGAGCAGCGGCACGCAGCTGATGTGTGACAATCGGCTCCGCGGAGGGTTTCAGCTAAAACAACCTCATGCATTTCAAGGAACTAAGAGTTTTATTTCTGAGATTGTGTTCAAGAGAAGTGGGCTAAACAGAAATTAGAAAAGAATCAGTGCAGCAAGCATTAGAAGGTCACAGGGATGGACAACTTCACAAACGCTTCTGCATCATTTTTACCATTCAGGACTCTTCCAGCTCAAAATGTGTTGAGGGGGGAAAAAAAAAGTTTGGCCTTACATAATAAACAAGACCTGGGAAACTTCAGGTTTTACTAGATGCAGATGCCCGGATGATGTTATCAGGAACCTGACTCCATTACTCGGCTCCTCTGTTTCTTTCTGGCTCCATTCTCAGGAATACTATCTCCCTAAGTAATGAGCAAAATGACTTCCACTTAGTCTCCTACCAGCCTACCATCACCAATAGGAGGATGTTTTATTCAGGTGCTGTAAGAAAATAGGAAATGAATCTCATTGGCTTCTTTTAGGTCATGTGACCATCCCAGAGCAAATCACTGTGGCTATTATCATATTTTATTTTCATTGGTCAGGTCCAAATCACGTGTCTGAACATGACTTATATAACAGAGCCAACCTTGCTTTAACCTGAGTTATTGCTGTTCTCCAGCTGCCACAACAGAGCACCATAATCTTGGTTTGAAAATTGAAAACTTGTTTTTTTATACTTCTTGAGCCAGATGTCTGGGACCAAGGTGGCCATAGAGTGGTTTCTCTGACAGCTTGCTCCTTGGCCAGATTTGCTCTGTGCCTTACATGCTCTTCTGTGTGTGTGCCTCTGTGTCCCGGTATCTTCTTCTAAGGACAGCAGTTATCTTAGCTCCTTCCTAGCAGCCTCCTTTAAATTCATCACTGCTTTCAGTGCCCTCCCTCCAAATACTCAGCTTTTAAATTTAATTTTCTAAAACAAAGAGGAGGCTGGCCAGGCATGGTGACACATGCCTGTAATCTCAGCACTTAGGATGTGGAGGCAGGAGAATAGTCATGAGTTCGAGACCAGCCTCCGTTATATAATGAGTTCAAGGCCAGTCTTAACTACATAGAGAGATCCTGCCCACCCCACAGAAAAAACAGAAGCTCTTTTTTAAAAAAATTAGGAGGCTGTTAGTAGGAGGAGGAAGAAACTAATGCCAGGCAGCCAAAAACAGTAAGACTTGCCATACTTCTTCAGTTTCTTCAGATCCAAACCCCACATTTCTTCACGGCATCTGCCACAGCCTTATTTGAGTCAATACATCTAGTCTCTCAGGAATGCCCACGCTTGGAAGGTCAGCATCTTCTGTTAATAGTACTAGAAAGGAATTTTAATGCTTTTCAAACCATATTTCTTAAATGTACTCCATTAAACATTAGTTTCATTGGGGATTTAAATAACTCCTATTGAAAAGGATTATGTGGTAAAAGAAATGTTTGTGTTTTGTTGTGTTTGGAAATGCTTAGCCCAAATTAAGACAAGTTTCAAGACCACATCTCTTTCCAAACCTTTTAATATGTTAATATCATCTGTGAAGCCCCAAGAATGGGCGTGTAATCTAAAGTATGCACGATTCCTCCAAACACAATAAGGAATGCTTCCTTATAAAATTGACATCCACATAATAGGACATAAAATTAAGTTTTGATTGGGTGGTGGAGGTAGGGCAAAGGAATGATTAGACATCAGGGCTGCTGGAAACTGGCTTTGCCAATTCTGGAGAGCTCTGGCCAAATCTGGTGCTACAGAAATGCTTGTGGCTCTGCCAAATTCACATACAGAAATCTAACCCTGATGGGATGGGATGAGAAGATGGGCCTTCCTGGGGGTAGGTCATCTGGGAGCTCCTGTACATGGACTCATGTCCTCTCTCATTTTATAAAAAAAGCTCACAGAGCTGGCTCTCCCCTCTTATTCACACAAGGACACAGTGGGAAAATGTTGTCTATGCACCAAGAAACAAACCCTTACCAGACACAATCTCCTGGCACCTTGATCTCAGGCTTTCCAACCTCTAGAGCTGTGAGCACTAACGTACTGTTGTTACAAGCCACCCAGTCTATGGCCTCCCTTAACGGTAGTCCAGCAGGACTAAGACGTCTGACGCACTGAGCAGCTAAACCTCCGCTGCTGGGCAGCAGAAAATACAGAGTGAAAAAGAAGGCCAACCAAGGCTGGCTGCAGCAAAAGGTTACTGTAATTTCAGACTCACTGTGAAAGATCTATGTCATGATTTAGGGGCTAGGAGGTCTACAGTGTGACTTTCTTAACATCACTGAGTCTGGAACATGGACCAGTGAGACTCATTTTATCATCCTATGTATGTACATACATACATATATGAATATATATATATATATATATATATATATATATATTAATCTGGGGCTGATTCAGAGAGAAGCGCCCTACTTACCTAGGCAAGGGGTATAGGTCCAAGATGAAATAATGTCTGCTGAACCCGCTTGACCCACAGCAGCAATGTATATACCGAGTAAATTGACTACCACATAAAATTGAAATTAAGCTTCATCTATTACAACCTTTACTTTCTACTTATAGGCATGGAAAGAATACCCTTCCACATGCAATTCTCCTGCCATTTGAGCTTTGAAATAAAATGGAGCACAAAGTGTCAAGGAGACCAAGGCATCTTTCTGACACATGGTAATTGCCCTTAAAAGTATACCTCCCAACGAATGCCCTAAAAAACACCACGGCTTGGAGTCTGGCAGTATTCATAAATCACCAGCTCTGGCCCCTCAGAAGTTTAGGAAGTTAGGAAGGACACTTGACAGAATTACTGCTTTTATTAATGCCATGGGCTTGGATTATTTATTCAAGATTACAAGGATCTGAAAACATGTACTCCAATAGAGCCTTCACCTAAATCACAAGACGTCATGCAAAAGCCCCTCATGAGAGCAAATTCTTGCTCTCTGCTGCTGTTGGGAAGAAGTTTTTCAGGGGATACAAGGTGCTGGTTAAACTCCAGGACTAATAAAGATGATTAAAAGTAACCCTTCTGTTCCAAACACTATAAATGTTAAACACATGTTTTTCAGTTCAATTGTTTTAAAGTATTTTCCGACATGACCTTTATAAATATTTGTATGTCCCTCCCATTGCTGACCATTGGCTGGAGGCCCCCAGGGAGTTCTAATGAGGAAGTGCTCCCAGTGCGTGAACTATGCCCTGGGAGTAAGTCAGCCCCTGTGAGGATGTGTATTACCTCTTCCAGGTCACAAGGCTTCCAATTAGGCTCTAATTACTAAAACACTAAATTATTCAACATGCCCTGGAAAGAAAATAAAGCTTCCCAAAGTTGGAGGAGCAGACAGAACCTCAGCAGGAGCAGGAAAGGGCTTCGGGAACCCTCCATTTCCGCCTTCCTGGTACTGCTGAAGGAAGAGAGGTGTCGAAAACAGGAGAGAGGAACCCAGCACATGGCAGGACGTGGCTCTTCTTCTCTCAGCAGTTGAGTTGTCATCGGGTGTATCTTTCAGGCATCAGGTGTGTGGCTGGTTTTCCTTGGCCTTCTTCCTCTCTGTCCCTACCACCTGTGTTCTGCCTTTTCTAGGCACTAAGATGGGGGTATTTTGCAGTATCTATTTGCCATCTATCTGCTAACCCAGCCCTACTCCCCAGCAAACCACCTCAGCTCCCCAAGTCCAGAGCATGTCTGCTTTCTCTCTGTCTGATCTTCCTTCCTGGGAAGGGTGGCAGACTTTTGCACCTGTAAGGTCCAGCTGAAGATGCACCTGACTCTCCCTGGAAGACCAGGCCATTCTCTTTCTTGTGCTACTGCAGTCAGGGCCCATGCATGGTACAGTGCAGCACTTACAGTAGTGAATTCTAATTACTGTTTGCTTGTCTGTCTCCTTGGCTCCATTGTGGTGCCAACACAATAACTGGCATGTGATGCAGCCATAGGGTATGGCAATCTCTTCTATCCCTGGTCTCACTTCACCTCTATTCCCTGACCCATTCTCCATGCATATTTCACTTCTCTGAAGAATGTTTTACTGACATACGTTTCCCAAACTGAAGCCATTATTTGTTTTGTCCATCCATCCACCCCCCAAGTCTGTTAGGGTCTTCACCTTTCCATTGATATAAATGCTATTATGATCCTGTCATAATAGCCTCATCCCTCCCTCTCCCCTTTGGCTCCATATTTGGACAGGTTGAGAAAAAGTCTTGGTGCTCCCTCCTTTCCGACTCAAACCACAGTAGCCCCTGTTCACACACAGAAGCCCTTAAGCCAGCCTCACTTCCTAACTATAACAAAAATTAAAAACTCAGACTGTTCCTTTCTCGTATTTCTTTTAACAATCAGCAAACCCTAGCTCGACACAGTAGCACATGCCTGTAATCCTAGCACTCTGGGAGACCAAAACAAAAGGCTTGAAAGTTTGTACTTAACCAGACCAATTTAGTGAGGTCCTGTCACAAAATAAAAATTTTAAGAAGGGCTGAGGATACACCTTAGACAAAATCCCTGGGTTTGAACCCCAGGACAGCAAAGGAGAATTGCCAAACCCTATTCATTATACTCTTATTGTGACTGAAGCCTGAATCCAGTTCCCTTTATCTCTTACCTGGTCATTTCCAGAACCTTCTGTCCTCCTCTTGTCTCTGTTCTTGTTCCTCAAGTCACCTAGCATACCACTGCTAGAGGACTATCCCCACGGTGAGCTTGGTTATGTCCTTTTCTTGCTCATAAACTTTCTATGACTCTTCTTTGTCCACAATCCGAAGTCTTCTACATTCATCAAGATCACCTACAATTCAGCCTTCACGGCATTTCCATTCTTACCTCTAACTATTCCAGTATCTATAATCTACTCACAACCTACATTTCCACTATAGTTCCTATTTTCAACCTATAGCTCTTCTCATTAATCATCAGCTAAAATTCAGCTCCATATATGACGTTTTCATGAAATCTAAGCAAAAAGTAATTGATCTCAAATGCTACAATGCACCTTGTTTATAACTTTGTCTTAATATGATCCCAGGTTCCCCTACAAAATGAGAGGTGAGAGAGATGAGAAGACTCAACACTATCAGGGCAGGAATCACTACATAGCTGACAGTGCCCACTATAGTACTTGAGAAGTAGTAGGCAGTATTGATTTTCTATTTTTAAATTAGTATTTATATTTTCCACAGTATCAGAGATTAAACCTTGGGCCTTGCACATGCAAGGTGCCCTAACACTGAGCTATAGTTCTAGCCCTTTTTATTATTTTTTGTAAAATTTAAGATAGTCTCACCACGCTGTCCAGGATCATCTTATACTTTCAAACTTCCTGCCTCATCTGGGATTATAGGTGTGTCACCATGTCAACTTCATCTCTAGTAACTCATCCTTTATGTAGGTCTATTAAAATAATTAGACAACTAAAAGCCCAAATCACAATCAGAATAAAGTATGAGGCACCAACCAAAGAAATATCAAAAATTTTAAATCAAATCCTCATCACCCATATCATTACTGTGCTGGATATAGTAGCAGAATCATGGAGTATTTTCTCTGGCTGGTCTACAGTGTCCTGTATTTTCCCTGAAATAGCTAATTCAATCTTCACAAATAAGGTTCTCATAGAGAGAGTGACTCATTTTTTGATGTTTGCTGATTGACAGGCTTCAAGCCTCATCCCTTCCTCTCTCCCCTTTGACTCCACATTTGGACAGGTTGAGAAAAAGTCTCGGCGCTCCCTCTTTTCCCTCCATGAGAGACTCAAACCACAGTAGCCCCTGTTCACACACGGAAGCTCTTACCTGGCCTCACTCCCTAACTACAACAAAAATCCCAACTCAGTCCCCTGTTCCTGTCCATTCAGGCACCCCAGCTCCACTTTGGAAGCCTGTCCAGCTATCTCCAGAAACCTTCACTACATAAATGACAAACAATTTTATATCCTCTTACTGTGTGTGTCACATCCAAACCAAATTTGGGACACGATCCACCCTGACTCTGAAGTGTGGTGAAAACAGGGACAGATGCTATTATTACTCCTGTCCTCTAACTTGTAGAGAAACTGAGGTCCATCGCTTTAACCGAGGTCTTGCTACTATAAGAGGAAAGGCTAACTCCACAGCTACGTTCTTTATGGCCACCGCTCATTTCTCCTACTTGAATCACTAAGTCCCTTCCACTGCCCTCTTTGTCTCTAATTTCCCTTCCCTGCACCCTCGTTTCCAAAGTAAAAACAGTGACAACGTCCACTTGAGTGGGTAGGGAGTGGGTAGGTCGTCCTCCCCAATCCCTTTGCTGCCCATGTCTGTGTAGACGATTATTCTGGCCCAACCTGCATTTGTAAACTGAACTCAAGCCACGTGCTCCCTTTGAAAGTCTCCACATATCCCCGGGCAGACTTCTCCCTGCACTCCATTTTTGCAGGATCTTTTCTATGCACTGTATGATAACAAAGATTGCTATAATGCAGCATTTCTTCATGTATCCATCTCTCCAGCTATGTTCCGCATTTCTGGTACAGCCTGTGACACAGAGAGGAAAGATAAAGTCTAGAGAATGAAAAAGGCAGCAGAATAGTGTGCAGCACTCAGAAAATAATAGTTTCATCCTGATCACTTCAGTTCTTAAGCCTAACCTGACACTCCCTGAAAAACATTATATTGCATTGAGCCCAGTGTATCCCTAATGTAACATAGGCTACATTTTTCTTGAGTTTAAATGGTTCTGTTCTTCCTAGAACATCTGAGTTGTCATTTGCATACTTGAAATCTAAATCATGGTAACTTCCTACTCTTCTCTGTGCCTCCAATTCCTCCTCCCTCCAATCCAAGTTAGGCATTTTCACCTGAAGGAAATCACTATCTCGAGACAAGCATCAATTTGGAAACAGAAGAGCTTGATGAAATTCACCCCTCACTGAAGTCAGTAGTTTCAATTTCCCAGTTTTGAACTACTAAACGCAGCAGTGTCCCATGTCAGTACCACTACACAAAACGGTGGTTTCTCCATTTTGAGTTTCATAGGTTAATGGGTTCCCCAAAAAGTCCATGCCCTAAATATTGTGGACATGGTTAACCACATACACTTTGAGTTTGACTACTCTCATGGAGCACTGAATAAAGAATAACTCAAGAGATTTGGGCAAAGTAAAAACTCTCTTTCTTAGACATGGGAGACCAGAATCCAGGAACGTCCAGGCAAGAGGTATGAACCTTCCTAATGCCTTTGAAGTTTTACCTCCTTAAACAGACATCATGCACCAGTTATTGGTCCTACTAAACACCTCACCAGTCTCTGCTTATATCCCTAGATCTGCCAGAAGGTTTACTTAGCATGAGTCCAACTGCCAAATATTTTGCATAAACCCAACTGTCAGAGAATGAACTTGAAGACACATAATACTCCCATAAGTCATACAAAGCAACTTCATTACTCACAGATACTATGATTCAACTGAGTCTAGGATTTGCAGAAAACTGGTCTGTTAAGATTCAGAAAATCTGCCCAGGGCAGAGTCTTATCTGTGGGTGCCCTACTTTGTGCTATGGCTGGAAGGCCTTGAAAGAGTTCCACCCTCGGCTTTATATCCCAGGACACCGAGATCACTGGGCCAAAGTGCTTCTGGACCATCTCTTCTTGGAAGCATGTAGACGGGACAAGCTGTGTGGGCAGCTGCTTCTCATGATCCTACAGCACCACATTCTTAGCACATTCTATAGTCATTCTAAGAACTCTATGCAGAAGAGGGGGACTTGGGTCTACCCTGGCCATCCAGGGACATGTGCTCCAATATGCCAGGCCCATTTCTGATCAGTTACAGATGCTCTAGAAAGTAAAAACTATCCCTGTACCCTCTAGTCAACAGTTTCTAGTTGGAAGAAAGTAAGACATAATCTATAGTGTCCCCTCAGAAGGTTTGTTCATTAGCCTCTTCGATTGAACTAAAAGATTTAATATGTGAGAAATGTCTCATAAAACATCAATCTCTCCTTTAAAAGGTTTAAGAACCTTGAATTAGCCCACTGGCATTAGATTATTTTCTCCAAAATCAATGAACTCATACCATTGGGCACACTCAGATAATTCAAATAACCAGTTAAGTCCATCAAATAACTAATTTAAACACCTAAATTTGATGATTCTTTTGTATTATGTGGACAAAGCTTTCCCATCCCATACTACTCAATGCCAAAAATAACATAATGATAATAATGAAAATAGTGTTGTTCCTTGGCATCTTTGACTCCATGAGGCTGAGGGTTTGTCTTAAGTAGTAAATTTCTCAGTTTAAAGGTAATAAAGCTATTACTGGAGGTCAGTTTCTTTCCTAAAATGTGGAAGACATTCTTTTGCAAAACTGATTTACTTTCCTGTTGTGTTGTCTGTATTTTATTTTAAAATAAGTTCTTTTATGAAGCCTCACTGCTCATCTAAAACATTGCAGTTAACAGTACCTCATAAATTTATTAGGATAAAGAAGGAAATAATGCTGCCCACATAGGACTTCAGTAAGTAGGTGGAGGAAGGGAGCTTGACGGGCCGCATCCTGGCCCTTTGAGGATGAACCAGCATCAAGAAGGAAAAGCCTACAGGCTACCATTGGAAGGAACAACCCAAGTAGGAAACTAGATGGTGCTGAACACTGGCTATGGTGACCCACAAAGGACAGTGTTTTTTAAAAGTCTTGCTTTTGGCGTAAATGTCCTATTAGGACCAGGTATACTTAATCCACACATGGCAAATCCAGGTTTGAAGAGCATACAAAAAAAAATTTTTTTAAGAGAAATGGAGAGCTCATGTTAGATATTTCCTCCATGCCACCCCCACATAAGGGAGTGACTGAGAATGCAGCAAAAGTATAATTTTTTTTAATTTATTACAATAAAAGTCACATTTCCAAGAACAATGGCATTAGTGTGTTTGAAGCAACAGAGAGTATTTTGAGTGTTTGAGGGGAATTAATGATATTGCGTCTTTACTGTAGTAATTGTTTTAATTTAAGCATCCATTCTGTATTTTGATCACTCTTCATTGTTTAGCCTTGCTTGCTAAGACTGAATCCTTCATTTCATTGTCTTATACATGTAGAGCTATGTACAAAGCCAGAACCCACAGAGATACAGAAATAATTTCTATTTCTCCTGCTTGCTCTCTTATGCTCAGATATGACAGGAAAGTATTTTCTACAATGTGTTATTTTTTTCTCTTGAGATATCAACTGATTTTTTTAAAGCAACTTGTCATTAACTAGTATTTCTAATTTTAAAAAATATTGTGAGAAAACAAATGTCCTCCTGGCACTATGTGTGAAGAGGCCTTTGCTTCTTTTTCTCATCTTGACAGAGCCCACACCTAAAATCAAATGAGAGAGTTAAGCCATGCTGACTGCTTGACATCAGCCCATAACTGTGAGCACCCCATGAGTCCATGGCCATGTTAACTCGAACCATTCTGAACCATGAAAGCTAACTCAGTTATCAAGGCCGAAAGATCTATTAGACTCCTCATCAAGAGCAAAGAGAAAAAAGTTTCTCTGTTCTTCCATAACGAGGAAGAACACCAGCTCACAATGTGTCAAATGACCTTGAGAATCACCACTCACCACAAGTACAAAATTGAAAGCCACCATCATGACTAGTGAGTCCAGTTTCACAATAATTGTGTGACTTTCTTAAAGAGAATCTTCACTCAGTTGTTCTTGAGTCTGCTTCAGTATTACCAATTTGTCTTTGTCTTAAAGTCAAATTTAGAAGGACAATTTTAATTTTTAGGAGGAGAATGATACCTTCCTTCTGTGATATGCTTTTGAGAAACACTACTCAAATTCTTGCCTACAAGCTACTTGGGGTTCCTGAGCCCTTTGTGGGTCTTGGTGTTCAAAACTATTTTCATAATAAAACTGAGGTGCCCCTTGCTCTATTCACTATGCTGATGTTTTCACTGATGGTACAGAAGCAGTAGGTAAAAGTACTGGTTCCTCAGTATGAAGCAAAGTATAACCGCAAACTGAACTAGCAGTCACCATTTTTTTCCACTAGCAACCACTCATAGCAAGGAGCCAATCAAACCAACGACCTTGACAAAGCAGTCAAACTGAACTTACTAATCTGAACATGTGCATACACATTTTTTAAATATTCTGTTTGACAAAGTAGGAGTAATAAAGTACTTCTCTTGCATACCAAAAAATGATGTTTGCCATGTGTCACCATTTGAGGTAGAAGTAGAATTAGTCACTGTCTTCACAGAATGTAATTGTTACTGAGAAAAATGACTGACAGACTAACTATGGTTATTCTAATTTGGTATTCAGCAGACATCATCCAAAAAGATTGACTAAGCGAGCCTGTCAGTACAAGATAAACAACTAGGAATATTTGTGCCAACAGTAACATTTGAGAAAAATAAAGCCTACCCTAAGGAGATTGTATTTCAGAGCAAACAGCAAGGCACCAAGGAAAGACCATCAATTCCAACAGCAAAACTGGCTACCACTGAACGTAGACTTGTCCAAAGCCCATGGATGCCCAACACATCCAGCTCAGGTTATACTGTGCTTTCCTGTTGGGAAGATGTCTTAATCCCACCTCGGGTGACAGGGGCTATGGACCCTCGATTTCCAGGGTCTACTAAGAGTCTGTTAGGTGTTGCCAAGGATGCATCCAACATCGCTAATAAGAACCTTCCACGTAGAACCTATCCACTTACCTACCATGTAGAACCACTAATAAGAACCTTCCACGTTCCAGACTTTGTGACCCTCCCGAAGCTGAGCTGGGCCCTGGCTCCTTTCGTGAAAAGCAAATCAGACATCCTGCCTCATTTCATTAGCGTTCACTGCCACGACAGACTTGAGGCTGAGGATGCAGAAATTTCCCTCTCTTCAAATTAGTTTTCTTTTGCTGTTGATCAGAAAGAAATTAAGAACTGCATAAAGAAGAGAGTTTAAAGATTCTTCTTGAAGAGGGACTACATAGTACCTGATAGGGTATGTTGCCCAATTGTCTGTCACTGTGACAAAAGAACCTACAATAATCAACTTCTAAGGAGAAAAGATTTATTTTAGTTTATGGCTTTTAAGGTTTCAGTCCATGGTGAGGTAGGCTAGTGCTTTGGGGACTGTGAGGAAACAGCACATCATGGTGGGAGTGAGTGGTACAGGAAGCTCACCTCATGGTGGCTACAAAGTGGAGACAGACAGACACAAAGGGGGGGGGAGAGAGAGAGAGAGAGAGAGCGCTGGGACAGCAACATCACCTTCAAGGGCACAACCCCAATGATCCCACTTCTTCTCACTAAACCCTACCTCCTAACTATTCTGCCACCTCCCAGAAATGCCATAAAGTGAGGACAAAGCCTTCAACACACGTGCCTCTGGGGATACTACAGATCCAACTATTTAATAATAACCTAGGTATCTAAGACTCCAGTGTCCTGTAGAAATGCCATGTAAGCCACATGTGTAATTTTAAATTTTTCTACAAGCCTTTACTTTTGTAAGAATAAAATGGAAGAGAAATAATAAATTGCAATAGCACATGTTATTCAATCTACTGTATCCAAAATATAATCTCAACATGAAATCAACATAAAAATATTAGGTCAATATTTTATATTACATTAAGTAAGTATATGTGAAATTTGCCAGAGCTGCTAAAATAACGTATCATAAACTGAGTGGCTTTATCAACAGAAATGTGTTTTCTCACAATATTGGAGTCTGGAAGTTCAAACTGAGAGTGCCAACATGGTCAGAGTCTCACGGGGACTCTTCCTGAGCATCCAACAGCTGCTTTCCTCATATGTCTTCTTGTAAGGATATGAACCTCACCAGGATCCCAGCCCTCAGGACTTCACGTAAGCATCACTATTTCTCCACTCCAAATATGGTCACACTGGAGCTAGGTGTTCAGCACATAAATGTCAGAGGGACATAATTGAGTTCATAGTATGCTAAAACTTTGAAACCTGGGGGCGGGTACATTTGCATTATATTTCATAGCCACAGGGAGCTATTGACTACTGTATTAGATAGCACAGAGCTCCATAAATGACGATGGTGATAGAAGTCAGAGAAAATCTGAAATTGAGAGCTCAGAGCTAGAGTTGAGAGGCTGATCTTTGGGTAGAAGACAGCTAACCCCAAGAGAAAGCCCGACCAGTGATCAACAGCACAACCACAGCCAAAAACCACGTTTCACCTGGGGACAGTAAAGAAACCAGGGACACACTGCTTAGAGGAAATACTTGGAGAAGGCAACTGTCAAGACCCAAGGCCCAGTGATGAAGTGGAAGGTTCCCCAGCCAGTGAGAGTCTAACAGAACGCTTTCTAGTGGTAGCAAGAGGAGAACACGAAACGGCTCCCTGAGAGTGTGCCCAGGTTCTTCTACCTCTCGGCTCTACCTGCTGTGAGCCTTGCCTCAGAGAAGGCGCCAGCCACTTCCTAGGCCTGGCTGGGTGGGGGTGGGGAGCTGGTGGGCTTCCTGGGCAATCGGCCTCGGGGGAATTGGAAAGGCTGGCCTTCTGCATCGGCACACACAGCAGCCCAAAAGGCACAGCAGACCCCACCAAGCTCCGTTCTATTTCCCAAACTGCCAAGAAACTGAAAACAAAAACAGATGAGGAAATGAGAAAACAGTTAAGGCACAACTGAAAACAAAACAATGAATAATCTGCAAGAGTAAATATTATTGTCCTTTTTAATACAAAACCACATTTGTTTCAAGAACAGGCAGTACCTATAACCCAACAGGAAGCAAAACAAAAGCAAAAACTTTTTAATTGAGAAAAGGGTTTTAATTCATTAGGAGTAATGCCCTGCCTCATCAAGTGGCTGACACATTCTATAGAGTGGTCCATTTGCTCGGCATTTTTTATTGGACCGGTGGGCTTTATGGATGTTGTTTTCCTCAGCTGTGGTTATTCTTAGGGACTCAGCTGGCTTTGCTGGCCTGAGGCAAAGCTGTGACACAGGCCTTTGTCCATGCTACCAGCTTCTCTCTCAAGTTTCTTTAGCAAGACCCAGTGTTGCCCTTGGGATCCACCACCCTGAAGGACTTCTGCTTCCTACATTTGCACTCAAATGCTGATGCTACACTGCAATCTGTTCCTTTGCTTGTTCTTTTTTTTTTTTTTTTTTTTTCTTTCAGAACTGGGCATTGAACTCAGGCCCTTGCGCTTGCCAGGAAAGCACTTATTCCACTGAGCCATCTCCCCGGCCCTCTTTTGCTTGTTCTGAGTCTCTTCTTTCTTCTGGCAACAGCCTTGCTGTTCTCCAGGAAAGCATCCCTTTCTCAGTCTGCCTGTAGTTGAGGTGGAATGGACTTCCGTCCTCAGCATCCAGGCTTGGCCGTGGCTTGGGATCTTGGGCCACAAATTCCATTTGGATCTCACTAAATGATGGGGAATGATGGGAAATATGGGCAACGTCAGCCAAGGGAGTGTCTCCCTACAGACTGTACAAGGACCACTAGGGGAGTACAGCTCTCCTTCTACTGTGGTCATAGCCTGAATGAAGTCAGCAGAGAGGAAAACAGATTCAGGAGGTAGAGGTTGTTATGGTTTGTGTCTAGTTGTCCTCCTAAATCCTCATGCAGTCATGGGACAGACTTCTAGGGTTTGTGATTAACTCATGATGCACTGAGATTACGGATGTGAGTGCTGCTGGGATTATGGGGATGACCACTATACCCAGCCTGGGGCAGACAGCCTGAATGCAACATAAGGGAAACAAACTTTCTCTCTGTTTCCATTACCCCCAGTTGTTTTTGCTCTCTGCTTGTTGCCACCACCATGAAAGGTTGTTTTCTGCCACATGCCACCCTGCCTTGGAGCCAGCTGAGTATGGACTGAAACCTCCATCAACTGTGAGCGACACTGACCTTTCCTTTCTTCATTTTGTGTGTCTGGTATTTGTCCCAGCAAATACACAGCATCCATATAGGTTCTAAAAATATGAGAGAAGAGTAACTGAGACAGAGGTATATCTGCCTGTTGTCACTCGAGGACCTGGCTCCAGTGATGCAGGCTGCCAGTGAAGTCAATTTGAGTAAGGTTTTCCATCACTTGGAATCAACCATCTTGACTAGCAGTGCATAGTACCTCAGTATTCATGGGTTCTCCATCTATGAATAAAATCAACCACAGGTGGAAAATATTTAGAAAAAAATCCACAAGCACCACAATGAATTCATGGATATATGCAAATGACTTAATGTGTGTGCGAATATATGCACATTTATCCTCTGATACCTTTCTACCATCTTACAGGTCCTCAATCTTTCTCTAGTATCAATGTTTGAGCATTGTTAACTTCATGCCTCATCTGTGTCCTATGTAGGTAGGCTTATGATGGTTTCACCTGCACTGAACACATAAAGGCTTTTATGTTGTCATTATTTCCTAAACAAAGGGCTAACTATTTATATACCATTTATATGCTATTGGGTATCATATCACTTACAGATGACTTCAAGTATATAAGAAGATACATATAATATACATTTTACACAGCTAGTATGCCATTTTACATAGCACTTCAGCATTTATGAGTTTTGTTATCCATGGGAGAGCCAGGGAGCAACCCCTCAGGGCTTCCAAGGGAAAATCATATTGTACTAAATTAGCCCCTCTGCGGTAGATCCCACCACCACCACCATCGCCACCGCTACCTAGAGAATACAGTTCCCACCACAAAGGAAGAGATGAATAGTGAAAGGATTTTTAGGCACCCACAGAAAGTTAATGAAGTTGACAGCTCCATGCAGGAAGTCTTCCCAGCATCCATATAGGTTCTAAAAATATCCCATTGGCAACACACTATTGTGTGGTGGGGTAAGGCCAATTCTCCTGTTTTGGCTTCACTGTCTGAGCTGTCCTTCAGTTATTTAAGTTCATACTAGACACTATCTCAATAGGCCAGGTGCTTTTCATGAGAACAAGGCCTGGGATGGGTTCACACAATTATGAGGTGAAATGGCCATTTCTTTGCCTACTGAATTATCCTTCCAGCCACAGAGCTTAGACTCATAGCATATAAGTTTCCTTTTAATCCAAACATCCTTATGCAAAGTCACCTATCCCTAACATAGATCTATCACACTTTTTTTCATCTTCATGGAATCAAAATACTACTCAAAGTCCTTGGCATGCCATCTCTTTCAGGACACCTTCCTAGATATCCCATTTCCCCGACAACATGATAAAAAGATCTTTGGTAGATCCAGTGTACTTTGTATCAATCTTCAATGAGAGCTATTAATGTGTGTATATTCTCTCCACCTAGATCTGCCATATAAATTCTCTGGCATTGAGTACTTTGTTTCATACACTTTGAGTGCAAAATACCCAGCAGAGAAACAGACAGAAGGACTTGGGATAACACAGAATGCCGTGACCACCACGAGCTGGCACCAACTTAAGCTTCCACCACTGTACATTCCCATCTGCTTGTGTTTCTGTTCCAGCCACATATGCTATCTGCTTGCTGTCTTGTTGGGTTTACTTAGCCCAGCACACATAATTGACTTTTTGGGTATACATGTGCAATGCAACAAGAAAGAAAAACGTCCTGTGGAAATCAGAATAGGAGTCATGACTCCACCAAGCCACGCAGAACTGAAGTTAAGAAGTGTCTCTAGTTCTAAGGCAGCTCCAGATCTCAGCAGGGTCAGTCAAGGAGTGACTGCTCTCATTCTCTAGAGGTGGTAGAGCTTTACAATGAATACCCATTGCAGGTATCATTTAGTTTCCTGGCCCTCTATTATTCTCAGTTGCTCCCCTATTATTCTCACTTGCTCCCCTATATAGTTTCTTTGTTTGGTTTTTTTGTTTGTTTGTTTGTTTTGTTTTGTTTTGTTTTGTTTTTTGGTACCGGGGATTTTACTCAGGACTCTGCACTTGCCAGAAAAGAGCTATCTCCCCAGGCAAAGTTTTACCTTTCTGTGTCCTACAGATTTTATTTATTTATTAACTAGTTTCTGATTCTTCTTTGCCTCCACTTCTCCACTACATCTCTTACTCAATTTTCTCTTCTGCTTCATGGTTTATCCTGGTGCTCATGTCTACTTCACTTTCCAAACGTACGTGCCAATTCTTTATTTCATCATGTGCCTTCATCCCTCTGTGATCATAGGTGATTGGTTCCTAGACACTAGCCTCCAAAGATGCTCATGCCCCTTCTATAAAATGACATCGAATTTGCATGGAACCTGTACATGTCTTCTCCCATTTGACTGAAAACTTTTGTAGGTTATTTATACCATCTAATACCAGTGCTTTATACACAGTTGTACTATATTAAGGGAATAATGACAACTGTTTAGTACAGATGCAACATTTTTTAAATATGTTCTATCCATGTTGCCAGAACCCAAGGAAAATTAATTGCAGTTTTCCAAAAGGAGACATCCTATCAAGCCAGCTACCATCTATGTGTACAGCTCTTTTCAGGCCAGCATATAGGCCAGCTATAGATCTGCTACAGACAAACTGCCCCTTTCTGGTCCAACCACCTGGCCAATAGGCACAGGGTTGCATGTCACCCCTTATAAGAAACAAGGTGGTCATCCTAACTGAAGCTGGGGCTATATCAGGCACATTCAAATTGTCCAAAATCTCCAGCAATATCAAGTGCCCCAAACACTACACCCACTCACTGTCAAATTGCTCTGGTGATCAGAAATCTCTTCCACCTATGTTTTTTTTAGTTATATTCTAATTTTAATTAGTTTTTTGCCATAATTTTATTGATAAACAAATAGCAATGAGACAGTTTCAAATCAAATTGGTA
>NDGN011480927.1:0-19120 GCA_002564285.1 Tympanoctomys barrerae
CCCCCTGGTGGGCTGAGCTGGCCACACACACACACACACTAAATAAATAAATGTTTAAAAAAATATGCAAGCAAAGTGGGGCAATTGTCCTCACGTCTACTGACCCTGAACTCTGAATTTAGAAGAATAAATCCCTGATCTTGGCCATCACAGGAAAGATTCCATCCAATCTCTACTCCCTTGTCTTACCTAGAGGTTCTTCGCCCATGGATATGGTGGAAGTGTTTAGCTCTAAAGTTAATACAGCCCTAGGACAATGCCTCTGGCTTGGCAGATCTGTCTGTAATTTTTAATTGGTTTTCTTCCTAACAAATAATATAAGATTGATTTCATCTGTGTTGTCTCCTGCAAATTAAAAAAATTTACCCTCAATTTGTTTTAAAATAGGAAAGAAAGCCTGTTTCTAATTTGTTCTGATACATTTATTAAATGTAATCATCCAGTAAAAAATTTAGAGATGTTAAAAACAGCAGGAAAATATTAGCCTTTCAGCATACAGAGTTTGAATCATAAAATATGTGTCGTGGGGCTCCCACTGAAATGGGACACGACCTCAGTGACATTCATAATTAGTCGTGAGAAAGCTCGATATAACCCAGAAGGCCAAGAACAGAGTAACACATCTACCCAGTGTGTTCTTTCTTCATGGAGAAGAGATTCTGAGTTGCATCACCCCCAGAGGATTCTTCTGGCTTTTGGAACATGGGTTTAGAGTTCCCTCTGTCTATTCCTCATTTCTTTCTTTCTTGGTTTATTAAGAGTGAAGTAAGCTAATGGAAAATATTACTTGCTCTTTTGGGCTGAAACCTTTTTCTTCCCCCACTCCCTTCTTTCCCATCTTCCTCCCCACCAAAACTATATAATAAGCAAATACCAGCAGACAGAAGTTCCACATGGAAAAAAGAAAAAATCACTCTGAATGAAGGCCCAAGGTGCCCTGAGATGATACCTTAGAGAAGCATTTTTCTCACTACAAAAGATGTATTTAAGAAGCACTTATCATTGATTTATCTCTGAGTGTGAAAAAAAATCTACATTATAACTCACACTCACACAGTATGAATTAGTCTGCCTGGACTGCCTTACAAAGGACCATAGACAGGTTGGTTTAGACAACAGAAGTAAGTTATCTTCTTATAATGCTGGGGGCCAGATGTCTGAGAACCAGATGTGGGAGAACTGGTCTCTTTTGAGGGATCACTCCTTGACTTGTAGATGGCCCTCTTCTCCAGGGTCTCTGCATGATCTTTCCTCTGTCTCTATCTGCATTCAGATTTCTTCTTTCTGTAAGGACACTAATCATCTTTACCTAGGACCACCCTCATGTCCTCACTGCAATTTATTTAAAGACCTTGTCTCCAAATACAGCCACATTCTGTAGGGGTTAGGATTTTAGCCTAGGAAATTTGGTGCAAGGAAAGATGCAATTCGATTTATAATGTGAGGGATTACAAAGGAGTCATGGCTGTTTTGATTCTGCAAGAGAGAGAGAATCAACAGTAGAATTAATCAAAGAGAAGAAAGATTCTATAAACTTAAAGATAGATTAATTGAAAAAGTTAACTTGAGGGGGGAAAATGAAAGACTGAAGAAAGCTTTTGAGATAACATCAAAAAAACAAATCTATAGGTCGTTGGCATTTAAAAAGTAGCAAAGAATAAAAAGTGCATTTAAAGAAATAATATCAGAAAATGTTCCAAACCTGCAGAAAGATATAAACATTCAGACATAAGAAAGTCAACATTTGAGTCTGGCATGGTGGTGCATACTTGCAATCTCAGCACTCAGGAGGGAGGCTGAGGCAGGAGGATCAGGATGAGTTTGGGGCCAGTTTGAGCTACATGGTGCAAAACCAGCCTGAACTATATAGTGATACCCTTTCTTAGAAAAAAAATAAGCAGACAAAAAAGAAAAGAAAGTCAGTGCTTTCAATTAGATACAATAAAATAAAACAAACTCATGACATTAGGGTAAAAATGTCATCGATCAGAGATAAAGAGAAGATCCTGAAAACAGCAAGAAAAAATGATCAGATAACACAATAACAGGAGGGGTGGGAGTCAAAGCTATACATACTCATTTGCAGACTTCTTAGCAGAAACCTTACAGACCAGATAAGAATAGAAGTATATAGACAAAGTAATGGAAAAACACTACCAATAAGGCATATTGTACCTAGCAAATGGTCCTTCAGAAATAAAAGAGAAAGACTTTTCCAGACAAACAGCTGTAGAATTCATTGTCACTATACCTGTCCTATAAGAAACTATAAGAAATGTAAAGAAGTTTCATGCTGAAAGGAGAGGACACCAATAAATAGCATTAAAATACAAATGAAATACACAACTCACTGGTGAAAGAACACAGTCAAATTTAGGTTACTCTAATGTAATAGTGGTATATAAATTACTTGTATCTGTCATGTAACACTAAAAGATAAAACTCTTAAAATAATTATAATTTATTAAGAGATTTCAATCCAAAAAATGAAGTTGACATAAAAATATGGAATGTAGTTGCATTCATTTATAAAATGTTCTTTTTCTTTAGCAATCAGAGTTATTATCAGTTTTTAAAAACCTACTATAAGACTTTTTTTTGTAAGCTCCATGATAGATAGCCACAGAGCAAGAACTTATACTAGACATGCTGAAATTAAAAATCAAGGAAGTGAAAAATTCTATGAGAGAAAGTAACTCAAGCAAAAATACTGGAGTAAAAAAAGCTGGAGGCATTGCACTATACGACTTCAAGGTATATTACAAATGTATAGTAACCCAAACAGTAAGTTATTGACATAAAAAGAAACACATAGACGATAGGGAGCCCAGAAATAAATCCACACATTTCCAGCCAACTAATTTTCTGACAAAGGTTCAAAGAGCACATATTGGGGAAAAATAGTTTCCTTAATTAATGGTGTTGGGAAAACTGGATACTCACATGAAAAAGAATGAAATTAAGTTCTTATCTCTTATTATATTAAAAATTAAGTCAAAAGTGTACTGAAGACTTAAGTGTGAGTCTTCTAAACTATGAAACTACTAGAAAGAAACACTGGAGAACATTTACAGACATTTATCTGGGTGATGATTTTTTGAATAAGATAAAAATCATAGATGACAAATGTTGTAGACAGGAGTTGAAAGGGGAAACATTTTAATACAGGGCACATAATTTATAGGATTATTTTATAGTAGTCATCCAAAGAGCCAAGTACAAGAGAGTGCAAGAAGTCTATCCACACACTAAATATTTAAAGAACCCATCTGAGGGCCTGGATTGCATAGCAGTGGATCCAGCTGAAGACCTAGAATCCATGAAGTGCCTCCCACGGGTCCAGCTGGAGGCCTAGAGCCCATAGCAATGCCTCATTCAAGTCTCTTTCACAGATCTGCTCTGGGAAGGCCCAAAGGTCAGTGAAGGAAGCTAGAAAGTCTAGTACCAGTGTGATGAAGGAGCTGTGCCAGCAGGCTAAGGGATCTGCCCTGCAGCCAGGGTTTCATCAGGGAAGCCAAAGCAGGGCACGGTCTTCTTCTGGAGCGAGGAAGCAATGCTTAAAGTAAGCACCAGAGCTCCCCCAAAGTGAACCGTAGCCATTCTCAATGACAAGGTCCTGAGCTCTGTGATGATAACTGCCATGTTCATATCAGCAAAACCAGGATAACAAGCTCCTTCATTAGAACCAGCAGCCTCCAGGAGAACCAACAGCGCCCTAACAACATCTCTTATTCTCCATTCACCTTTTTTATTTTGGTGGCACCAGTCCTCAGGTGTAACTTCCACATCCATCACCACACTGATTCAAGTCAGCTGTGTAGTACAAGGTGGTCTCTTGTTAATCCACCACCACCACCACCACCACCACAACAACAACAACAACAAATAAACAAATTGGGTTACATCAGTCTAAAAAGCTTTTGTACAGCAGAGGAATCCATGTGGTGAAAAAACTGTGTACAAAATGGAAGAAAATATTTGTAAATCATATTTTATACAAATACCCAAGAATATAGGACATGAAACAACTGAATAGCAAGGAAAAAGAGGGAAAGAAAAAAAAGAAAGCCACAAACAACAATTTTTTTTTAAATCCCTCATTAAAAATAAGCAATAGACCTAAGTAGACATTTTACAAAAGAAGACATATCAATGGCCCGCAGGTATATAAAAAAGATGTTCAATATCACTAACCACCTAGGAAGTGCAAATCAAAACCACAATGAGATATTTCACCCTAGTCTTACCGAAAAAGGAACAGAAGAAAACAGGCACTGTTGATGTGTGAGAAAAAAATCTTGGACATTGTTGATGGGAATGTAAATTAGTATAAGCATTATGAAAAACATGGGGAATCCTTGTAAAGTTAAAAACTTTACAATTCAGCCATCTCAGTACTGAGTCTATATGCAAAGGAAATGAAATCATTGCACTGGAGAGATATCTGAGCTGTTTATTGCAGTATGATTCACCATAATCAGGATATAGTCAATGTGTATGGACCAATTGGTGAGCAGGTAAAGAAAATATGGTAGGTGTACATAATGGGATACTATTCCACCATAAAAAGTAATGAAATTCTGCCGCTTATGACAGCATAGATGAGCCTGGAGAAAATTCATTAAATAAAATAATCCAGATACAAAAAGGCAGTGTATGATTTCAGTCCTATGCAGCGTCTCAGTCACTTTCTCATTGCTGATTCACATGGCCGACACCAACAGTTTGAAGGAGAGATCTATTGTAGCTCATGGCTGTAGTCCATGGCTGGCTGCCTCCTAGGCAAAAGTGGCCTGGCAGAGGGGCCTGCAGGGGAAATGCTGCAGCCAGGAAGCTGAGAGCAAAGAGAAGAGCTGGGGAGTGAGATCTGCCGTAAGGTCATAAGCGCCAGCATAACTTTCAGGATGCTTGTAAGACCTCACAAAATAAACCCCAGTGAAGATCAACAGACAGATGGAGAAATTTAGTGCATCTATTGCAACACATGATGGACGTATTGAATTATGAAATAATATTAATATATAATAATATTGACATTAATATTAAAAATGAATAATAATATCAATTATAGTCATTTGTAAATGCCCAAATGGGTAGCTTGGGACAAGAGACAAACACCTACATAAACAAATGAATTTGAGACTTATTGCCAAATGACTAATCAGAGTACGGGCACAATGCATGAATAATGTGCACACTTGATAACAAACACAAGTGGTTGAATCTAATATAAATCTTTGTTGTTGAGTATATCATACATTGTAACGCATGTACTCAATGCACTTGGGTGAAATAAATAAAAATTTTCTGAACCATTCTACTTGCATTTTTGTGTGGACCATCATTCTTTTTTAAAAAAAATTTATATATATTTAGTACAGGGTCTACATGGTCTCACTACACAGATCAGACTCATAGTGATCCTCCTGTTTTCAGTCTCCCAAGCACTCTTACAGGCATGCACCACCATGCCCAGTCTCAGACCATCATTCTTAACTGTCATCATTTTTGTTGCCACTCCTGTCTCATAAGTCTTCAATCAACACTTGATTTAAGCAAAACTTTGTGAACCCTAACCTGCATGAGATCATGACTTAAGTGGAGAATTCATGGGATAGAGTCACTAACAGCTGTGTTGCTATTGTACTGTTAAGTAGGCTACATGGATAAGAAGTGTTTCTTTAAGAAGAGCTCTATTGCTGAGCATGAAAGGGTGGGATTCTATAGGCAATGGAGTCATAAGAAACTTGACCAGAATTCATTTTGGAGAGTTATGATGTTCAAATAGAAGATGACGTGACTGTATTTGGATAACTATAGATGTTGTACATGAATAAGTGTAGATTGTTGCACATGAATACATGTAGTTTGTTGTATGTGAAAAAATAAGACATCCCCTGAAAAAAAACCTCTATTATATCTTTTGGAGAAAAAAATTAGTAGGCCTCACTCTTATTTGGGGAAAATACAGTAACAGTACATTCAACTATAGTACTCTCTCATAATTCAATCAATTTCACACAACCTCTCCTATAAGGATGCTCTTTGGGGGAAAACTAGGATCTAAGCCATAGCATTCCACCCCAGTCCCTCAAAGACTCAAGCACATATATTTATGCAAAATGTAATTTTTTAAGAGTAGAAAAATGTTATCTCTAAGAGTTCACCGAGAAGTCGAAGGCCAAAGTCTCCTCTGAAACTTGAAATTCTTAGCTGTGGGCCCCCGTAGAAATCAAGATGGAAGTTAATACTATAGTTGTGCAGTGGCACAGAATAAGCATTCCCATTCCAAATGGGAGAAATAGGAGGACAGAAAGAACTAAAAAGCAGGGAAAACAGTAAATCCCATAGTTCCATGTTTAGCACCCAAAGCAAGTAAACTCTAAACAGGTTAGTTGGCTACACATCTACATCATTGTAAGTCATAACCCTCATGGCTTCTCTGTTGGGGTGGCTTTGTTCACTGCCTCAGACATTTCACATTACTAACATCTCTACCTTCCTGGGTTCTACACTGTAATTTTGGCTTATCCTTCACACCTTCATACACTACTTTCTTATGGCCACATTTTCTAGCCTTCCAGGCCTTGTTCAGAATTTGGGATGCCCGTCTGACCCCCCATAACTCTTGTATTCTGCATGGCACTGAGGTCTGTCATGAGCTTGTGCAATAGTGGGGCCCTCTTAAGTCTTGGCTGTAGGGGCTTCTGAATATCTGGATAGCTAAGCTCTGGGAAATTTTTTTCTACCTTTCCCTGAATGATCTGGTTTCCCTGAAATTCTCTCTCAAAACTTTCACTTTTACAACTTCAAACCATTGAGGGTGGGGTCTTGCTTCTTCCCAGTATACCCTTAAGGCATCTCTCTAGCCTGTCCTAATGTAAAACATTTAGCTTCTTTTTAGTTTTTTCAGTGACTTGGCTCTTGAAGTCGCAAATTTACATGTGCTTCCTTCTTGAGGAAACAAACATTTTAAAATTACTCAATTTTGTTATTTCCTCTTAATTCTCAATGTAGAGCTAGCTAAAAACTGCCAACAGTATCCATCTCACAATCTCAACATTAGGTTGCCTTGAAATTTCCTCCACCGGATTAATCAGTTTGCTACCCTTAATCTCTTCTAAAAAGTCCCAGGATATGAACAAAATATAAACAACTTTTCTGGCAGAGTGAAACATACACAGCCTGGCATCCAACTGCTAATGGAGTTTTTGTTCCTACCTAAAACCTTCTGCGCCTGGTCTTTAGGGTCTGCATTTTTATAAGCATTCTGGTCTTTTCAGTTGTGACTATAACCTCCTATCAATCTCACCTTACAATATTTGGGAGGTTCTCTAGTTGGAATCTCCAATCCTTACCAAACTCTTCTTGTGAACCAAGAATGACATGATCGGGTAGTCACAGCAATTACCCCACTCCTGGTACTAAAATCTGTCTGACTCACTTTCTTATTGCTGAGACACAGTATCTGCCACTCACAACTGAAAAGAAGAGAAGTTTATTTTGGCTTACAGTGAGAGTCTGACTGTATGACAAATACATTATGGCAGAGGGTGATTGAGAAGGAAAAGCTGCTCAGGTTATGGTGGCCAAGAATACAAAAAGGGACAAGGGAGAGAGATCTATTCTTTTAGGTCATGCCCCAATAACCACCCCCTTCGGACAATACCCCACCTCCTACCAGTGCATTCAGCCATGGTACTTCTATGATTCAGTCATCTTCCAAAGGCCCCACCCATGACCTCATGAGGCTCTGTAGGGGGGTCACCAAATTTAAACCATAACATGCAGAATCTAAAATGTTGGTTTCATGAAATAGAAAATATAATGATGGTTACCAGATGCTGGAATATTTAGCTGTGAGATAGGATGTCCAGATGTTGGTTAAAGGATATATATATATATATTGGGAAGAAACTTCTATTGTACAGCAAAGTGATTATATTTAATGTCTTTAAAGAGATAAAGGAAATAAATGATAAATAAGAATACAGAAATAAGAAATGAAAATGAAAAAAAATAATCAGGAACCAGATAAGGGAAGTAAGAAAAGGGAGATCAAGATAAAGGAAGCGAGAAAAGGGAAATAAAGTGTGAGACACAAGAAAGGAGAAACAGGAAAGGGAAGTGAGGGGGGAAACAAGAAAGGAGAAAGGGGAAGGAACTTATGGGAAACAAGACCAAAGAAACAACAAAAGGAGGTAGTCTATGGGCACAAGAAAAAGAAAGGCATGGGAAGTGGAAAAAGAGAAAGAAAGTAGAGCAGAGTCGCATCAAAAGGAGAAACCAGTGAAAGGGAAGTGAGGTAGGGGACATAAGGGAGGAGAAACCAGAGAAGGGAAGTGAGGTGGGCACAGGAGACAACAAAGGAGAAAACCAAAAAGGGAAGCAAAATACAGGAAACAAAAGATGAGAAACAAGGGAACAAAAGTAATCTATGGGAAACAAGAGGAGGTGTGAAGTGTGAGAAATAGAAAAGGAAAAGCAAGAAAAGGAAGGACAAGGAGAAGGGGAGACAAGAAAGAAGGAAGTGAGAAAAGAGAAGCCAGAAAAGTGAAGCAAGATGTGTAAAAAAGAGAAATGGAAAATGGATAAGAGAAGTATCCAACAAAGAAGGGCAAGAAACAGGAGATGAAAGAGAGAGAGAGAGAGAGAGAGAAAGAGAGAGAGAGAGAGAACTTGCAGCTGAGTGGTGAGATGAGTGGCAGCCTCAGCCATCTAACTAAAAGCCCATGTGTAACTTTGTCTTCACAAGGAGGACATGTGGTGGCTGGACAGTCACAGGAATGTGGACAGTGGGAAGATGGGGAAACAAGCATTGTGCACCTTCTGGATCCCAGCATCGAGCTGTCCCAGCAGAAGCTGCACAGAGAAAGCTGGGGTTGAAACTCAGAGCTGGTGATGCACAAACTCCAAATGTGTGGGGCCGTGGATGGCAGCAGAGGCAGGCTTATATCCTTCAATGAGATGGATGCAAGACCCCCTTCAGTGTTGAGTGTCAGGTAGAAGCAGGAGTGACATGAAGGGAGTGTAGGGCAAGGTGGGAGCAGAGGCCCTGAGACATTATTGGTTCAGGTCTCTGGGGTCAGGGGTGAGGCTAGCTGTCTTAAAGTCTACTGAAGGGGGATGGAGTATGAAGGTGGTGGTTGGGCAGCTGTTTTACTGGAGAAGTGTCAGGGTGACCTTCTGTGGAGGGAACTTCTGACCCCAGAGTGGGATGAAGAGGGGGAGAGTCCCCTGTGGGGATTCCTGGAAGCCTCTAGACAGAGGGAATGGCACTGTGAAGCCCCGGGCAATGGGGCAGTGTAGGCAGAATAGAGGGCAGACCTCACCGGGCCTCCATTTCCTTACCCAAACCTGGAGTGATGAATAGATGAAGAGTAGAAATGCTGCGGTGACACTCAGCGATGGCCTCCTTGGCTGCCTGCTTCCTGGAGCACCCTGCAGCCCCCCTTTACCCAGATCTGCTCTGTTGTTCCCTTCTCCTCCCTCCCATCAGTGCCTACCCCCAACCTTGTCATCTCCCTGTCCTATCCTAAGAGTTTTGGGGAGAAGGGTGCGTGTTCTTCTTTGGGCACCCATTTCCCACTCATCCTCCCTACGGTGAGGTAGTGGATGACGTTTTAATCCTGTTTACCCTTTGTTTTTATTTAGTTTGGTATTAATAGTGCTTATGTACTGCTTTCAGTAGTCAATTTTTAAAAACCAAAATTTTTTCTTTTAAGTTAAAAAATTTAATTTTATTTAATCACACCTGAGTTCATAGTAATTTATTCCCAAGGAACTGGTGTCCCACACTTAGAATTAGTATCCTTCAATGAGATGGCTGTAAGACCCCATTCATAACATCTCTACCTCATAGGTCTCTCTCTAAATTCACACACATATTCACCCAGAATATGGGTGCCAGGGCTTTGTCAGCCTGGTTAGTTTCCAGGCAGGCCACCTCAGATGTCCTGGGGATTTAGACTTCAGTGGCTGGGCCTCCCCGGCCACCCCTAAGGAAATTGATGGTGTACACACCATTGGTAATTTCATGACATATGAAGTGACATGCCAACCACAGCCACTGTCTCGCACATGTTAACTCTGGTTTTCTCCTTGCTCTTTCATTTTCAGCTGCTTGCATACTCCATGAGGGCCAACAGCCTTGTTATCTCAGCTCTTAGGGGCCACAGAGAGTCTAGAATCATTGCAGAATTGTATTTGGCTTTCAAACTAGATGAGAAGTTCAAAGCAGAGTTCTACCACCTAGGAGAAAAATAAATGATGTTGCCTTGGAAGAGCTAATATAATATGTCTTTATGTTCACGGGCCTCCATAGTCTATTCTCTAAGAAGCTTAATATCTGTTAGCTGGCTCTGCTGTCCCTTCAGTAGATTCTTTCTCTGGCTGATTTAAAGCCCTGCTTGTCTGATTTCTGGGGCAATTTCAGAGAACAGAAAAGAACCTATTGCTCTCTCCTCCGATGAGTGAGATCACAGCAACATGCTCAGAAAAAAAATAATGCTTCCTTTCTTCAACATTAGGAATATGAATAGCTGTGCTTTTGGGGTGTAATTGCTTCTTTTTAACACTGAGGTGATGAAATTAGTGTTCCTCTTTTTCCACACCAAAATGTGAAAGATGATTCCAGAATAGTCCAATGTAGCCCTGGAACTTCACTTTCTTCATCTGTAGAATGAGAATGTAGTGAGGATTAAAGGATGAAGTGAAGTAGATAAAATTTTGGTAAAGTCCTCAACCCAGTAGCTTGAAACAAGCACACTAGGCATGATAAGATGAGACGCAAATGAGTCAGCGTTGGCCTTAGAGCGTGGGGGTGGGGAGAACGAGGCATGAATGTGCTTAGAACCTGATTTCATGTGGTTTGCCTTAGCCCTGTGGTTATGGAGTGGGAGGTGGAGAGACGGAGATAAAACTTCTTCAGCTGGAAACATTACTGACTTATCAGTAAATAAATAATATTAGTTTAACTTTATGATAAGTAATAATATTCTGACAGGTTTGCGAAGATACTTTTGCTTCCTTAAGCCCCAGGTGTCAACGCCATGAAGTTGAGAAGAGGAAAGGGAGTTGTATTCTCCCAACAGGGAGCCGGGCTGATGCCACAGTTTTCCACCTTGGGTCTCTGAGGGTAACAGGATCCTAGAATTCCAGGCTTCTATGACTCCTGGGCCAATTTGCAGAAGTGAAGCAGGTACCCTAGATCTTAAGGGTGCCTAGGTATTCAGTTGGGGATTCAGATATCTTCTGACCACCCTTCTGTGACCTTCTATATCCCTGTTGTTTGAAAATTTTAAGAGGCAAAAAAAAAAAACCTTGTCATTGTCTACTAAGAATTAACTCTAATTGCAAATACTATTGGAACTTTTACTTCAGATATGACTGACAGGCTGGGGTAAGGACCAGAAGTAGGTGTGAACAGTGGACAGGGTTCTGGGGATTTCACAGAGTAGAACAAAGAGCAGGGAGATTGTGGAGGCAGGGGACAGGGCAGGGTCTGAAGCCAAAGGCAACCTTTGTTTCCTTCATGTTTTGCCTGAGTCCAAAACCAAGTTCTCTTGAAAAGCCAGTTCTGTAGTGTGTGTGAGGGAACAGCGAACACTTTGAAAGTAAGTGGAATGCCACTGACAGTAAAATAAAAAATTTAGGAAGTAAAAAGAAAAAAGAAGGAAGAGAAAGCAGAGTAAAAGGAAGAAGAGGAGGAGGAGAAGGAAGAGGAGGAGGAAGAGGAGAAAACTAGCCAGAATATGAATTTATGATGTAAAATAATTGATGATACAAAGATGCACAGTGGTCACTTAAGAGTTTTGTGTTATCTCTCATAAATTTTCATAGGTCTATTTGGTAAATTTTAGAGAGAGTGCTTGAGGTAATAGAGGGCATCATTCTCTTGCATAGGGTAGGGTATGACCTTTAAGTACCTTGATGTATGTTGGAATTTGTAAGGTTTTGGAAGACTGATAGGAAAAATCAGAGTAATATGTTGAAATCTTTGGGAAAAAATGATGTGACTATTTGAAATGTTTTTACTGCTAAAGAAGGCAACACCCAGAATAGTATTTTGGGACCAAGAGCTAATGTGATAAATCAAAATTCTTAAAGTAGTTATTTTGAGTAGGAGAAATGTGGCTATTTTATTCTTGTTAACTTCCTACAGTTTTTATTTTTAAAGAAAATGTTAATGTTTTATAGTGATGGCCTTATAAATTAAAAATATGATGTGTTTTTCTCTTTATTGTGCAGTAGGGTTGCATGATGGGATACCAAATCTCGGGGTTACAGTGTGACACAGATGTGTTCCCAACTTTGGAAGGTGACAGTGTTGTTTTAGCTCAGGTAAGAGTCAGAAAATATTCATTCTTTTTTAAACAGAATAATTTTCAAGATCAACAATTATCCAGAAATATGAAGTCTTTCATATGTTTTATCTTTACTTGATGCCCTTGATTGGTAGGTGTTGTCCTGTTAGGCACTTGATATTTGCAGTAGCTTCATGAAAGATTAAATTATTTGTCTCTTAACTCATCTTTGACATTGAATTGTATCTTTTGGATTAAGAAACAAACAAACAAAAAGAGGGTCTTCCAAAAGAGTTTGTAAGACCCTAAAAATAAATAGGCAGAAGATATGGAAAGTGAATTTACAAAAGGAGAGTGATGAATCAGCCACACTAGTGACCAAAGACATGTATTACAGCATTTTTTGAAAAGAAAAAAAAATCTTCTCCTTCTTCTCCTTCTCCTTCTCCTTCTCCTTCCTCCTCCTTCTTCGTCTTCTTTCTCCTCCTCCTCCTCCTCCTCCTCCTCCTCCTTCTTCTTCTTCTTCTCCTCCTCCTCCTTCTCCTTCTCCTCCTTCTCCTCCTCCTTCTCCTTTGTCTCCTTCTTCTTCTTTCATTTATGTATTTGGTACAGGGTCTCATTACCCAGCTCAGACTCATAGTGATCCTCCTGTTTTCAGCCTCCCCAGTGCTGGGATCACAGGCGTGCACCACCACACCTGGACACTTCTGGCTCAGTGTGCCCTGGGGGTGGGGCTGGTGCAGCATTTGAACTGAGGATGGCACCCTGGTCCCTGTGCTTACCAAAGCAGGTGCTTAATCTGCTGAGCTATCTTGCCAGCCCTGAAAAAATCTGCCTCTCTATCAAATTTACTTATGTCTGAAAGCATAGTGAAGTCCTATGTTATATCCTCTCATTTGTTCTATTGGATTATATATAATTCCACTCCTAAAACTCTATCTTATCTAATAATTCTAAATACAAAAAGAACTACTTTAAAGCACAAACATTCTCACTAGTGCATTATTGATTGTGACAATAATGCTGATCTAAATTTTCAACAGCAAAATGATTATGTAAATTATGTCGCGGCCACCCAGTGGGAAATTATATAGCCTTTAAAATTTTACTTATGAAGAGTTCTGTTTATAATGGAAATGAAAACTTAAGTAAAACAAAATGATACCAAATTGTATATAAAACGTGATCCCAGTTTTGTGTTTTTAAACATGAATAATGGGGTCTTTTGTCTGCTGAGACGAAACAGTCCCATTCCCTGGGGTTCTCCACTTAACAACGAACTAATCTGGGCATAACATAGCAGGTGGACATGGGAGACATTCACAGGAGAAAAGGAAAAGGCAGCTTCCTGGGGGCCTCAGAACTTGAAGAATGAAATGGAATTAAGTTCTCTGGGTTCCCTTTGTGCTGTTGCCTCCCGTATGTCTTCCAATCAAGTATGTATGTCTCTGAATTGCTAAATAACATGGACAAAATATGCTCCAAGGAAAAGCATGCTCTCTGTAGCTAAAGGAACATGAGGATGGAGGGCTACTAGCAGAAAATCTTTTTGATGATATCTGTTCTACACTTATCACGCGCGCATGCACACACACACACACACACACACACACACACACACCCGCTGCTGACACTTACAACTTGATCTTAACCAAACCACTCCTACTCCCAATCAGTGATTTCAAGTGTCTCATTTTCCATAACACCCTTGACTCAATGAAGTAGGTAGAAGTGGGTGCAACAGCCCACTTTTCCTGTGCAGCAGTATTGATGGGCTTGAGCAAGGATACACTCTTTTATCCAGTGCTCAATCTTTCCCAGTGGAATAGTGCCACGAGTGGCTATTGGTGAACTAAGCCTCTACAGCCACTAGTCTGATGATGTAAAGTGGAGCTGATCACCATTATGGTTCAACTACCTGTCCCCCCCCCCCACCACCACACCAAAAGCTCTGCATGTTGAAGTTCTTTGGCATATTTAGTATTCATATAACCTATGCATATCTCCCATATTCTATAAATGATCTCTAGATTACTCATGCCCAATACGACGTAAATGCTATGTGAATAGTTGTCAAATTATCCTTGAGGGGTAAAAAGGAAAAAGATATGTCTAGCTCAGTCACTAAGTTTCCAAGGCATGGCTTAAACTTGTGATCCTCCTGCCTCTGCCTTCCAGAGTTCTGGGATTATAAGTATGTGCCATCTTCCAGCAGAACTTTCTTTCACTTGGAAAATTGGTATTTCCATTGTAGTGGTGGTGAGTGTATAGATAAGAGTGTTCTTTATTTGTGGATGTTTGCATCTGGGGAAGCCTCTTTTTAGTTCCTGCTTCTATAAAGCTAATTAAGGATGTTCACGGCCCTGTTTATTCACAAGTGCTCTTGATTTTGTGCTCTTGTAGTTCTAGAGTCCAAGGACCCCTGTTATTCTTCCTCCATATTGTATATTATGTACCCCAAAGATATAATGACAAATACTCATGCTAAATCCATCCCCAGCTCAGTGAACTCCCTCAGGTAAAGCAATAGCCTCAGTGATGTGAGCTGAGAGCAGAGCACAAAGACTTCCCTGCCCATCGGATTGTGCTGGCTGCCTGAAGTGACTATTCCTATGCCATGTTCACTAGTGAGGTAAGTGGGGAGTTGTGTCCAGTCTGGCCTGGAGGCCCCCTATAGATCAGGCTCATCTTAAACTCTCCATATCCCAGCACTTGGGGTTATTTGGCACCACATCCAGCTGGATTTTATCTGCTATTTTCAAATTTGTCTTTCAATTTTCTTCCAAAGTGAGTATCAGGGACAGGGAAGGAAGAAGAAAAGCAAGAGGAGGTGTGGTCTAACAATATATAAAGACATTGTCTACAGCTTCAGCAGTTAGGAGATTGAAACAGGAAGATGCTGAGTTTGAGATCAGCCTGAACTATATGATGACCCTGTTTCAAAAATCAACCACACATAAGCCAGGCATGGTGGTGTACACCTGTAATCCCAGCACTCAGGAGACAGAGGTAGGAGGATCTCTGAGAGTATGATGAGACCAGCCTAGGTTACATAATGAGCTCAAGACCTGCCTGAACTGGAGACCCTCCTTGTCTAAAAACAAAACAACAACAACAACAAAAAAAAAAGCTAAAACACCTGAAATTTGTTGAAAGATATACAACTGCAGATCCAAGACAAAGGATAACTCCCAAATAGGAAGAACTCAAAAAAATTCACCACAATATACATTGTAATTAAACTTCTCAAAGCATGAATTTTAAAAAAACCTTGAAAGCAGAGAGAGAGAGAGAGAGAGAGAGAGAGAGCAACAGAGAGAGGGGGATACAGAGAGAGAGAGACGAGAAAAATAGAACATTATATGTAAGAGAATGCAGATTTGAATGACAGCAGATTTCTCCATCTGAAACCATGGAAGTAAAGGAAATAGCAAAAAAATTTCAAGCAATGTAATAAAAGAATATCAACAATAAATTCCAAGTATAATGAGACTATCTTTCCAGATTGAGAGGAAATAAAGATATTATCAAATGAAGGCAAATCAAGAGAACTTGTAGCTAACAGATATTATCCCAAAACTGATTAAAGGAAATTCTCTAGACAACAAAGAAAATGATAGCAGAAGAGGTCTTAGAACTTCAGAAATGAAAGGCAAATGTTGAACTAGGGATGCATATTATACAGCAGTATCTTGGTTTACAAACTTAATTTGTTCCATGGTTCTGGGGAAGATGGCTGGGTTCATGATCATACAAGGAAGACAGTTGTGGCTGTGTTCATGGCTTGAGGTGGAGTTCGCAAACGGAAGCAAAATCGTGCTGAGTGCTTCTGCTCACAAACCAAATGGTTCACAAACAGAAGCACTTGTAAACCAAGGCATGACCGGAGACTATCCTTTCTTGTCATGAGCCTTATAAGCGATAGTTGATGCTTGCCACAATTATGTCACCTTTGTTGTATTTCTCAATTTATATGGAGGGAATGCCCAAAATAATTTTATTGTTTAAATGAAAATGGGAAATAGAAGATTCCAGAGAGAAGAAAGAACATCAAAATGAGCTGAAGACTTCAACAGTCACTCTCAGCTTTTGACAGAACTCCTGGACAAAAGAATCTGAAAGGATATGGAGGGACTGCACAACACAAGTGACCCAGAGGATTGAATTAACATGTGTAGACTAGACCCTTTAGCAGGAGAATACTGTGTGCTTTTCAAACACTAATAAACTTTCACTCAGCTAGATATCTTGGACCCTAAAATGAACTTCAAGAAATTTCAAAAGCTACAAATGACACAGAATATATTTCCTGACCAAATAGAATTAATCTAGAAATCACCAAGAAAAAAACAAGGGGATGAATATCTCCAAATATTCAGAAATTAAGGCACACTTGAATCATTAAGTCAAAATTAAGGATGAAAAAATAGAATGTGTCGTTTGCGAATATGTTGTTCACACCTGTAGCTTATTTCTGATTAGTTTCTGGAGAATGGAAAGCATGAAATACAGCTGGTCTAAAACTCACAAATCAACCTGTGTGTCCACAGACAGAGGTGCAGCTCTTTCTCTTGGATGACTCTGGAGAGAGGCAGGGTCACAGGAGGTGAATGCAGGAGAGAGATTGGGCACAGAGTGAGACGTTTCCATAAAGGCCAGCCTGACAGCAGGACAGCCCTGTCCCCCCATCAGAGCACTCGCCCATCACTGTAGCATCTGTCCCAGCTCTGGATGCTGCTCTGGAGAAAGCACTCGCAAGCAGATCCTAGGAAGGTCTATGTCCTGATTACCTGCACATAGTGCTGGGGGAGAGGGTCTGCCTGTCTGCCTGCCATCAGCTAACACTCCTACTAGGAAACCTGTTGACATGCTGGGCTGTAACCAGAGTTTAAGGCTGCCTGACCTCCAGAGACATGGCCAGGGAAGGTGGCGCTGGCTTCTTTAGTGATCACCCTGGCATTCCTCTCATATGTTGGAATTTGCCGCCACGGGGGAGCTACCCTTCTCTATACTGGCTTCTGCTTTGATCCTCTTAGCTAAAGCAGAGAGCGGAATTGCAGGAGGCCAGGGGACAGGCAGTGGACAGAGTTTCACATCTCTCACAATCCTGAGGGCACCAGATCACGATTAAGGAGATGTGCTTTTGAGTTTCTACGGGCTTATCATGTTTCCTTTTAAGCAAGATGGAAAGTTTTCTGACCCTCATTATTTCCTGGGGCAGAGGTGGTCGACCCTTGGTGAAATTTAATTACACCCTCCACCAAATCCAATTATGACCCACACCCATGAAATCCCATTATAACTTTCTTGTGCTTCATTAGAGATATTCCAAGCCAGGGCTCTTCCTAATCCATCCTGGCAGCTTTCGTGAAGAATGTTAGTCCAAGGCTCTGCATGGATCGTCATTGCCCTGCAATGCAAGTGTGCAAGAACACAAGTGGCCTCTAGTTAACTTGCCTCACAACTCTGCAGGGGTGTCCCCTTCCTGCCTGGCTGGAGTGGCTTCTGCCATGGACTTCTAGCTCAACGCTGCTCATGGCAAGATGCGTGGCTTCTGGATAGGAGCTCGGCAGGGATACCATCCACCATTCAGAAAGGCAGAGAACATTGCCCCAAGCCAGTAAGCACTGGTCCCCGTAGCTGCAGGCTGCCTGGGGAAGACGTGAGAGCAGAACCTTTGCTGCTTTTGATGAAAGTACTTGGCCTTAGATGTGGCTAATATGTGGTGTGGGACAGGCCAGGCCTTTCCTGCTGGGAATACAAGAGCAGTCTTTCTGGCTGGTGGAAATGTTGGAGCCGTGGGCGGACCTGCTGCCGTGTCCTGTTCTGATAGTGACGTGTCTGTGGCTGATCTCCTGCAGCTTTTCCAATTTCTATTAAATTTGAACTGAGAGAAATGAGAAACAATTAAAACTATTTGTCATCTGTTTTCCTATAAGAAAGCTGGTTCCTTATGGATTTTAGTCCCTGGGAAACATTTTCTTCAAAGTTTTAGGAAGAGAGAACAATCAAACATCAGCAGATCTATGTGATCTATGTGTTTTTCGGTTTTCCTGTCTCCAGTTCTTACAATAAGAAATTTTAAGCATACATTTCAAGCAAAAGCCGAAAGACACTTAACAAACATCTGTGGTCTCCATTTCGCATCATCAAAAGCACTTCTGCGTTTTATCACGCTTGTGCGTGTGCGCAGGTGCAAAGCTACCAGAGAGTGCGCTGCGGCCCGCAGAGCGGGGCGCCCCTAAGAACTTCGAAACTGATTTTCTAAAATTAAGGACCTTTTCCTGTAAGACTACTCTACCATGATTACTCCTTAAAATGGATAATAATTCCATAATATTATTTTTTAGGGATGATAAGATACTTAAGGAAAGACCAACAGCATGAAAAATTAGGAGCAAGATGAATGAACAGAACCACTGGCTTCAGTAGAAGGAAAACAAAAGCGGAAACTATTAGGATGCAAAACAGTGGCAGCCTGCTAGGAAAAGTGAGCATTTACAGACTCGTAAAGCAGTTTAAAGACACACTTGAAAACTAAAACATGTAATCTAAGGACTGAAAGATGAGTCTGACCGAACTTCCTAAAGTGAAGATCAGGAAGGTCAAGGGAAGGAAAAGAAAAGGAAAAGGATATGAATTGTGGATGAGCCATCTAGGAAACGGGGGTGGGGGGTGGGAGGGGAGACAGAGACAGACAGAGATAGAGACAGAGAGACTGAGAGAGGGAGGGAAAGAGGAGGAATGGGGAGAGAGAGGAGGGGGGACAGAGAGGGAGGAAGGAGAGGAGGGAGAGAGAAGAGAGAGACGGAGGG
>NDGN011480937.1:0-11411 GCA_002564285.1 Tympanoctomys barrerae
AATTTGATTTGAAACTGTCTCATTGCTATTTGTTTATCAATAAAATTATGGGAAAAAATTTTAGGTGCACCTGATTTTTTACTTTTTCTATTCCTATAGATATGTTCTTTCAGTCAGCTAGAATATTTACTAACAAGATGACCATTTTCAGTTGTTTATTTCTTACTGCCATTCTGTTTGAGCAGATAGGTCACAAAGCACAAAAGTCAAATGTCAACTGGGGATCAACTGGAAGTGTGAAGATGCTGTAAAAATGGTGCAGATGCATTGCAGTGGGGCAATGTGCCACAGGGGCGATTTTTTGCTGTTATTAGTGACAAGTCAATGTGACACAAAGAGAATTGTTCATAGGGCTCTTTATTAAACAGAAAATTATAGCTGGGTCCCAAAACATGTGTAAAAGTTTAAGATGTAGTTAGAAGGGATATTCTAAGAAGGGACTTCAGGCAGTCAAGAGTATGTGAAATAGAAGCTTGACCTGGGAGTTAGCACTAGGGCACCGATGAACAAAACTGGGAATAAGTACTTAGTGCCTATTTGTTTCTTTTCATAGTTGCATTCTTTGTCTTACATAAGCCCTAATTCTATTTGTTGAGGCAAGAGACACACTGTATAAAATGGTATCAATAAACAATAAAAGCTAGTCAAACTTGTTTCACTCATTTTAAAATTTGATTTTTATAGATTGAAAGTTTCACATTTCTTTCTTTCTTTCTTTCTTTCTTTCTTTCTTTCTTTCTTTCGTGGTTCTTCGGCTAACGCAGAAGAGACAATTTATTGTACACACTTTATACTCAGCCAAAAGCAAGAATAGAAGTAGTCCAGAATGCCACAGGTCTGGGGCAAAAAAACTGGGAGACTGCTTATTTGGAACCAGGTGGACCTCTCTTTGAGGTGGTATTGAAGATCAGATGGCAATGAAGTTCTAATCCACTGAGACACTCTAGACAGCATGCAGTCCAAAACTTGCACCAGCGTTGTTGGCCTCTAGCATTCTAGTATTCGTTATTTCTGTTCTTTTTGCCTCCATGAGTATACGAGCTATTTTACTTGGACCTCTGTCTCATCTTTCTTCTTTTACACTTCAGCCGGCGTATTCGCTTCTTCCTCCACTTGGCTCTCATGGTGCAGAGGTTCCTAGGAAGATGGCACTAAGGTTGAGAGCTCCTCTTTTATTTATGACAGACGGTACAATGTTTCAAAATCTCTTAGAGGACATTCCTAAGATTTGCAAATTTCTACTTCATCATGTGTAACAGCCATAGCTACTCTTTTGCAGGCTTGTGCACTGATAGGATTAAAGAAGAAAACATGAAACCACAATCTGGTGCCTGTGCCCTGCTGGGTATAGGAGAGGATGTTAGTCAGTGGTGGCCAAAAGTTGTGAAATCACATAACAAACCATTCTAAGATGCAGTGCTTGCAACAATAGCTTTAATTTCCTAGATGTGTAGGTTAACTGTTGGCTAAAAGAGATGGGTGTGGTTGGATGGCGTTGGTGATCTTGGCTACATTCACCCATGTGTCCCCCTTTGCAGGGCTCACCTGATCCAGGCCTGGTGGATTTGTTTCATGTGTTTGTTATTCTCTGTGAACTAAATGTTTCTCATGGATGTGAAAGAGGCCAAAGTCAATCATGGTAATGTTTTTCCAGTCTGTTGTATTAAGCTTATTAATATCCAAGTGGCCAGATGAAATCACTTGACTGAGATTGGAGTTGAGGCAGGGTGGTTCATTTGTCCCCACAGTGAGAGAGCCTCATAAAGTTACACAGTAATAAGTGGTGTATATATAAGAAACAGTGAAGAACTGGGAGCATTCACGCCGTGTGCCAGTGTGAGCCAGATCACACTCTCATTCAACACACACTGTAGTGAACAAGCTGGAAAGACCAATGGCCTTTGAAGTAAAGAAACTTGGCACTATATCTTGGTTCTACAATTTACATACTTAGTTTTGTCAGCTCCTAATGAGGACAGTAATGAGATCTACTTCTTAGGATATAATACATAATTCTTATTAGTTCATAAAATGCTTGGAACCTGGCAGAGACTTAAGGAGCATCCCCTTTCCCCTGCAAACATGTGTTCTCTCCAGTATCATTTCCATCTTGCTTTATGGGACTGTATTTTTATTATTATTATAATTAATATTTATTATTTTTATTTTAAAGAGAATGAAAACATAGATAAAGCATTAAAATGATACAGAGTTTCAAAACACAACACGATAAGAATTCAATAATCTGCTGTTTTCAAAGTAGCTGCTCAGATTACCAGCTATAAGCATGTAAAATTGGTTAACATAAAAATTTTAAGCATTAACTACTACTTTCAAAAACCAATAGAAATAGTAATATAACACATGGGACTTTATTTTATTTATCACACTCATATAATAAAGTATTTTTATAGAAAACTTCATCTGCTGTTGTGTGGTGACATGAAGCAAATATCTGTGCCTCTTAATCCTCTGAAAGATAAAGATGAACATATTCTACTGCTATCATACCTCCACAGGAATAGTTCTTTCAATTATTTTCAAAACAGGCTCACTGAAACTCTCTTGGCATGAACATTTTTGACAGAGTAGTAGTATAAACCGGGTTAAAATAGATTTTTGATTTCTAATAATAATCATCTAACTCTAAAAATAAACATAAATAGCAGACATACCACCGGGATCTCTGAGCCTTCAGCAGAGTGAGTTCTAAAATAATAGGGATGCTGCATGCTGGCTGTGCATGAGGTGATGTGTTCGACTCCAAACTGACACTACAGAGTGGATGGAAACAAATTTGTTGTCATGGCAGAGTTTTCAAATTTTAAAGGTATGTTTTTAGAAGGAATAATTATAATGCTTTAGGAATAGTGGTTATAAAAGGATACCCATTGTTTGAGTAGATGAAGCAGGTGGAAAGATGAAAGTTTCCTCTAAAGAAAAAACATAACTCTGTAAACACAGACACATGCACAACACACACACACACACACACACACACACAATACTCTGTACTATAAACAGCAGGAGGGTTTATCATGTTTCTTTCAAAGAGCATTCCATTTTTTATTTATTTCCTGAAAGTTGAATGGAAGTGCTACAATGGATCTTATTCAGTTAGAGAAAATTTCCATGACATTTTGTATAAACTATTCAGCAACTGAAGTGTTTTTACCTGTATGGCATGGAGGTTATCTGGTGCTTGGGCTATCCACTGATTAAAGCCAGTGCTAAATACTAGTGGCTGTTAGGTAATGTCAAAGTTAAGCACAAAAGTGAGAATTGGCCTTCAGCAATGTACACTGGAAAGGGTTAGGGATTAATCACTGTGAACATGCAGATTATATTACACCGAAAACTCATGAAGTGCACTTGGATTCAAAAGGTTCATTCTATCTTTAGCTGTATAAATTCCTAATTGATTGGTTTTGGACAAGTTATTGATTATTGAGCAATATCTGATCTACAACTTCTACAGAATTGTTTTGAATGGTACATAAAATAATATATTATGAGAAAGATCTTTTAAAAATATTTAAATTCTGTACCCATTTCTTTTAGCTATCATAAAAACTCATTCTGGTGTACTCTGACACATTCAGGACATTTTAGGCTTCAAAGTACCTTTTTCTTTATAGCTTTTAAAAGAAAGAATACCACATTTGAAAAGTGCCATCCACATTACCCAACATATACCAACTCGTCTATTGGTTCTCATCCTTTTGTGACCTAGTAGTAATTTTCACAGATAAACAATGAAGCATTAATGCCCATCACAGTGATAACTATAAAATGAAAATATCTTTCAAGCATTGATTGTTCACTAATTAGGCTCAACCACAACACAGGCTTCATGATGATTTGAAAATAAATGATGTGAGCATAGAGGCAACATTTAACAACCTGTGCAACACAGGTGTTAACTTAGATTGGATTCAGGGCACCACATTGGAGGAAAATTCTGGAGCTTTCTGATAGTGTCAGATGAATCCTTCATTACCCAAATATAAGAAAGTCCAGGAGTTGACACCAAGTCTAGTTTTCTCGGAGCAAATGAGGAGACTTGGGATAGCAACCACCTAAAAACACTGGAAATATTTCAATACTTTCATAACCAGAATGACTTTACTGTGCCTTCCAGCTGAGTATCAGCGTATATATGAGATCAAAATGCCAGGAAACAAAACTGCATACTTAATATTGTTCCATTAATTTGTATTTATACACTGAAAAACAACCAAAGATGACATTATTCTATTTTGTTCTTTGTTTTTGCTCATAATGTGCTATGTGTATCATTTTAGTAGGAAAATATTTATCTTTAAATATTTAACTTCAAAGAAAAAAATTATAGTTAGGATAGATATACAGCTACATTCTCTTAATTCAGTGAATAGAAAGATTTTTTCTAATGGTGTTTGTGGACAGGATATCATTTTTGCATCTTGTACAACAAATAACCACTAAGACAACAATATGCAATGTGTTAATTATTGAAACTGTCCTAGTAATTGGTTTTGAAACTGTCATTGCTGTTTCTCAATAAAATTATAAAAAGAAAAATATATAGCCTTTATTACCTAAATATATTATTTTTATAATTTTTCATTTCCCCTGTTGCTGGACTTCTATTCTCAATATTTATTAGCTAGATATCAACACCTATAATTTTATTTTTCATTTCCATTCAGTTTTCTTTTTACAGTATTGATTTATTTTTCTTTACCTATTTGATCAAAGATGGTTTCTAGAATTCCTAAAAGAATTTCCATTTGGTATATTCATTTAAACATCTTTTGTGCTCTTTTCAATCTAAACATTTTAAGTTACAAATGTTTACATTTTGATTTTTTATCTTATTCTTCCAATTCCTTCCATTCTTTTGTTATATTTATCAGACATACTAGAATTATTGGACTCTTTTTTCTAACTAAATTTATTTCTGTGTTCAGTTTTTAGAGTAGTTGTACCCTGTACTTACTTATTTTAGGTGGTAAATTGATGTTCCCCTTTAATATTAGTAATTATTTTGATAATATGTATAAAGTACAGTTGGCACCCTGTGAATTTGATAAAAGGGATATGGTGAGTGGCATTCTGTAAAGCCCATAGAACCATAATTTGGGCAATTATTTTCCTCTTATTTTTTGAAGATTTTTTTACATTTTTATATTTGTGAGATTTTTATTAGTTTTTAAGGAATAGAGACTTTATATATTTTGATAGATAAGGAGTCATTGTTTTAATAATTTATTCATTTCCAATATAATTACAAAATATTTACCATTCTTTGATAATTTCTAATATTTTCTACTGCTATGATGAATGATATTTTCAATTTTAAGTCTCCTCCAAATTTATTTTTGTGTTTTTATTAATTGATTGCAGCTTTAGTAAACAATTGTTACAGAAAATTGAGGGTCCCTTTCAAATGTTGCTTATTCAGGTGGGAGTGACCCTCACTCTTGGAAAGCCTAGGGAACTTCAGTGAGCTGGCCAGGAGGGACAAGAGCCTGCTTTCCACCTCCTGCCACCATTGTAGGCATGATTCTGAGTCCCACAAAACCTAGGGAGCTTTACTGAACTGCCAGGGCGGAGCGAGACTCCACACTCCACATCCCACCATCATCATGGGGGCAACTCTGGGTCCTGGGAAACCTAGGGAGCTTCAACAATGACAAAATGAAGGGGCAAAATGCAAGCTCAGAACTCCATGCTACCCAGGAAAAGTCCAGAAGATATCAACATAGAACTTGGAAGTCACAAACCTGAAATTTATGAAATGATAGGAATTGAAGTAAAGAAGCAACTACAGAAGAAATCAGATCAGAAATAATCTCTCAGGTAGAAAAAGAAATGACAATTATAATGAAAGAATTTCTCAGCATATCAAAAGAAGATATGGATAAAAATATAGAGGAGCAGAGAAAAATGATGGAAAGCTTGAATGAACAAGATAAGAAAGAATTAGAATGTGTGAAACCGATTCAAAGAGATTTCGGGAATTAAAAGTCATTGAAAGCTGGAAAAGCTACTTGAATGAAACTGAAGTTAGGTTTTAGATGTTGAAGACAGCATTCAGTGAGCAATCATGAAAGGAGAGATTTCTTAAAAATAAGCAGAAAGCAGGAAATAACAATTCAGGAGCTACAAGATGAGGCAAAGAAAAACAGTATAAGACTGAAAGGTGTCCATGGAAAAGCAGGAGGCAATATGAATGACGTAAAAAGAATATTTGCAGAAGTAATAGCAGAAAATTTCCCAAGCACAAGGAAAGAATCTGACGTACACAAAATTGAGGCATGTAGAACTCCAGTTAGTCATAACCAAAATAAGTTTACACTCCAACATATAATAAACAAGATCCCAACAATTCATCGAAGCAACAATATTTTAACAGCTAATAGGGTCTGGGAGATAGCACAGCAGCATGAGAGCCTGCCTGGCAAATGCAGGGTCCTGAGTTTGATCTCCCATATCAAAATAAGTAAATAAATAAATAAATGAAAGGTGGTAGAGAATACAAACATCATTTATGAAGGAACACACATCGGAATCATGGCAGATTTCTCAACACAAACCATCGAGTCAAAAAGAGCTCAGAGTGAAGTATTACAGGTCCTGAAAGAAAACAACTTTGAACCCAGACTGATGTACCCTGCAAAACTACCTTTCAAAATTGATAGAAAAATAAAATACTTCCACAATGAAGAACAACTGAAGAAATTCATGACCTCCAAACCAACCCTACCTAGATTACTGAATAATATCCTAGAAAGAGAAAAAAAAATGACCAAAATTCCAAGAACAACAATAGAAAAAAATAACAAAACACCAAGCAGAGAAAGAAATTAAATAGGCTGGCAGAGTAGAACAAGACACAAAATCCAACAATATTTTGTAAACAAGAAATTCATTTAACTCAAAAGGAAATTCACAGACTTAAAGTCAAAGATGGAAATAATACTCCATATGACAGCAACCAGAGAAAAGCAGGGGCACTTGTTATGGTTTCAGGTGATATAAACTTCAAACCAAGAATGATCAAAAAAGATAAAGAGGTCACTACATTCTTTTTAGAGGAAAACCGCAAGCAGAGGAGATAATAATTATAACTATATATGCACTTAATGTGGGAACACCCAAATATATAAGACAAATTTTAGCAGACATGAAAAATCAAATAAGCAATAACACAATTTAACAGGGAACCTTAACACCCATTGTCACAACTAGACAAAAAAATCAGCAAAGACATAATAGAACTAAACCAAATGTACAAACAAATGGACTTGGTAGGCCTTTACTGAGTATTCCACCCAACAGCACTAGAATACACATTATTATTACCTGCACATGATACTTACTTCTAAGTAGACAATACACTAACATATAAAGCATGCTAAATAAATGCAAATGAGTTGAAATTATCCCATGTATATTGCTGGACAATAAAACAATGAGATTAGAAATTCTTGACAAAAGAAATCACAAAACTCCATAAATTCATGGACAATAAATGACACCCTCCTGCACAATCAATGGGTCACAGATTAAATTAAAGAAGAAATTAAACAATATTTACAATCAAACAAAATGCAATACAACTTCTCAGAACCTATGGGATGCAGGGAATGCAGTCCAAAGAGGGAAATTCATAGCAGTGAATTCTCATATCAGGAAACTGGAAGTAGCACAAATAAACAACCATATGCTGCACCCCAAGCTTCTAGGGAAAGAAAAGCAAGTCAATCCCAAAGCCCAAACTAGGGAGGAAATTATCAAGATCAGAGCAGAAAGTAACACAATTGAAACTAATGACAGAATACAAGGAATTAATTAATTGGAGAGCTGTTTCTATTGAAGAGTAAATAAAATTGATAAAGAGCTAGCCAACCTTATCAACAACAGGTTATAAAAAAATCTCAAACTGATGCAATAAGAAATGGAAAGGGTGTAATCAATATAAATTCTTTAGAAATTCAGATTATTAATAAATGCTTCAAAAATCTTTACTCTCATAGTATGGCAAATACAGAAGAAATGAACCTATTTGTAAATACATATAAAGTACAATGCTGAATCAGGAAGATATAATAATCCCGAATACCCAATATCAGTGAATGAAGTTGAAAATGTAATTAACAAATTACCAACAAAGAAAATCCTGGGTCCTAATAGACTCACAGCTGAATTCTACAAGAAATTTATAGAAGATTTAATGTCAATTTTTCTCAAATTCTCAAATGAAATAAAAAGGGAAGCAATTCTCGCTAACTCATTTATGGAGGCAATTACCCTGATAGCAAAGCCAGAGAAAAACCCAACCAAAACAGAGAAATACAGACCAGTATCCTTAATGAACATAGTTGCAGAAATCCTCAAGAACATATTAACAAATATGTTAATAGCATGCAGCAAATCATCAAGGAAATTATACACCATGACCAAGTAGGATTCATCCCAGAAATGTAGAGATGGTTCAATATATACAAGTCAACAAATGTAATATACCACATCAGCAGAGCTAAAGACAAGAATCACATGATCATCTCAATAGATGCAGAAAAAATTTTTGATGAAGTGCAACACTCATTCATGATTAAAACCCTGTAGAGAATAGGGCTTATAACAAATTGACTTAATCTCATTCTGATAAAAGCTATCTATGACAAACCAATAGCCAACATTCTACTAAAAGGAGAAAAACTGAAAGGTTTTACTTTAAAATCAGGAACAAGACAAGGAGTCCATGTCACCACCACTCTTATTCAATGTATTTCTGGAAACGTTAGCCACAGCAATTAGAGAGAAATGAAAAGAATAAGGATAGAAAAGGAATACAAGAATTTATAATTATTCTAAGATGACATGATGCTCTACCTGGGAGACCCCCAACACACCACCAAAAGACTCCTAAAATTAAGAAGAAAATTCAATGGCATATTTGGATATAAAGTCAACACTCAAAAATTGATAGCATTCTTGAGAAAAAACAACAAACTCACTGAGAGAGAATTTAGGGAAATCACATCTTTCAAAATTGCATCCAAAAAGTTGAAATACTTATGAATCATTCTAACAAAAGAAGTAAAAGATTTTTACAGTGAAAATTATTGTATTCTGAAAAAAGAGAATTGAGAGGATTTCAGAAAATAGAAGGATATTCCTGGATCACCATAGGAAGAACCAACACTGTGAAAATGGCCATATTCCCAAAATTGTTACACAGATTTGATGCAATCCCGATTAAAATGCCATTAGTATACATCACAGAGCTAGAGAAAACACTCCTAAAATTCATCTGGAATCAAGAAATCCAGAACAGAAAAAAGCATTCCTGGGCAAAGGAAGAAACCTAGGAAGCATCATAATCCCTGACTTGATATTATACTACAAAACTGCTATGATAAAATCAGCATGATATTGAAAAACAATAGATCTGAAGATCTGTGGAAAAGAATACAAGATACAGACACAACTAAAAACACACACAGCTAATTTATCTTTGACAAAGAGGCCAACATGTTCACGGGAAGAAGGAGAACTTCCATTCCATTTAATAAATGATGCCAGAAAAATTGGCTTTCCACACGCTGAAGACTAAAAGTAGACTCATATCTACCACCAAGCACAAAACTGAAGTCAAATTGGACTAAAGGTCTAAATATTATAACAGAAACACTAAATCTGGAAGAGAAAGTAGATAGAAATCTTAAAGACATAGGGATAGACAGACACTTTGTGAATAAAAACCGTATTTCATGGGAAATAATTCAAAAGATCAGCCACTGGGATGTCATCTTACTGAAAAGTTTTTGCACATTGTAAGAAATTAGTAACAGGGTAAAAAGAACACCTATGAATTGGAAAAAAATTTAGTCAATTATCCCTCAGATATAGGCCTTATATTTAGATCATATAAAGAATTAAAAAATTAGGTCTGTAAAATTCAAAGGCATAATCTAAAAAAGGGTATCTGAGATGAATATACACTTCTCACATGAAGAAATAAAATGGTAAATAATTATACGAAAAATATTTGAAATCATTAGTCTATTGAGAAATGCAAATTAAGAAAACACTGATTTTACATCTCATTGCAGACAGAATGGATATCATCAAGAAATCAGCTGCGGGAGGGGCTGTGGGGCAAACGGAACCATTCTCCATTGTTGGTGGGAATGTAGATTGGTAAACTGCTATGGAAATCAGTGTGGAGAGGGGCTAGGGAGATACAATTGGAGAATCCTCAAAAAATCAGGATTAGAGGGACCATTCAACCCATTCCCTTCTGGGTATTTTTCCAGAAGAACTGAAGACATCATACCACAGCAATATATGTACACCCACATTTATGGTAGCACAATTTGTCACAGCTAAATCTTGGAAACAACCTAAATGTCTGTCAACTGAGGGATGGCTAAAAAATATGTGGTAAGAATGGGCATGGTGGTACATGCCTGTAATCTCAGCATGGTGGGAGGCTGAAAACAAGAGGATTACTATGAGTCCATTCTAGGTAGAAAGACCCTGTATACTCTCTCCTAAAAAAAGGGGGGGGGCCAGGGAGATGGCTTAGTTGAATAAGTGGTCCCCTGGCAAGTGCAAGGGCCTCAGTTCAGTCCCTAGTTCCACAAAAAAGTGGTATTTTTATACAAAGGAGTACTACTCAGTAACATAAAAAATAAATAGAAGGGTTTTGTGGGTAAGTGGATGAAATTACAGACCACCCTCTGAAGTGAAATAAATCAGAATCAGACCTGCATACATCAACATTGTATTGTCTTCCTAGTGTAAAAACACAAAAGAGTAAATAAAATCTGAAAGGTATAACAGATTATGAAAGTGAAAGAAACTGCTCACAAGAAAAGAACAAATGGGATGAAGGAAAGGAGAAAAGAAAGAAGGAAGGGAATATACATTATATATTATGTATTATATATGACACAATATTATATCATATTCATTAATATATTATATATTACATATTATATAATGTATAATATTATGTGTTATATATTATATATACACACAAGATAGCTAACATAATTGCAGTGCTAATTTCTATTGGTTTATTAAAAGAACCAGTCAATATTTAATTGATCAATATTGCATGACTATATTTGTTATTCTGAGTTGCTACTTTGAAGACAACAGTGCATAATACAATCACTATTGCTAATTTTTCATCATCTTGTTTTGAAATTCTGTATCTTTTTTGTGTTGGTTTTCTTTTTAGAAAATGTCGCTTGTTCAAAGCAGCAGCAATTATCAAGATAAAAGCAAGACCTATATAACAAGAAATGTAACTTTTGTATCTACCAAGCTCAGTCAAATCCCCTCAGGACTTACCCTGAAACCCTGTGCCACAGTTTGTAGATCCTTTGTCAGTGTCAGCCATGTGGATG
>NDGN011480947.1:0-30772 GCA_002564285.1 Tympanoctomys barrerae
AGTGCTTCCCTGGCAAGCGCAAGGGCCTGAGTTCAATCCCCGGTTCTGCAAAGAAAAAAAAAAGAAAAGAAAAAAAAATCTAATTCTACTATTTCAGAATAGTAGTAGAATATCCTACTATTCTACTATTTCTACTGCTATTTATTACAGTGACAGATTGGTCTTTAAAGTAGTAATTAAGTTAAAATGAGGTCATTGTGACTGATCCAATATGACTAATATTCTTAAGACAGAAGGAAATATTTACTCAGACATTGAGTAGGAAAACAACGTAGCAGACACAAGGATTAGAGGGTGACGTGGCCAGCTCTAAGCCAAGGAAAAGTTCATGAGACAGATTCTTCTATCATCACTTTAAGAACCTAAACATTGATCTCAAGATCTCAGCTTTTTAATAGTGACAAAACGAATCTCTGCTGTTGAAACTACACTGCTGGTGTTTTTCACAGTGCTAGCCTTTACCACACGACTGCTCCCGTTTCTCTACCTTGATCCACATGCAATTACAAATCTCATTATTTGCTTAAAAACAATGAAAATTCTAAAGCAAAAATGATTTTTATGAACAAGGATATTCACCCTTCATACTTGGCACAGCCTGATGGAATATAGATTTGCTTTACTTAGGGCAACTGAACAAACATACAAGCCACTATACAAGCAGTTTCCAGGAGAGGGGCTCTGTAAATATGTTGAATAATGACAGCATAATTAGAAAAGATAACCTTTTCTTTGGGTAGTATCCTGAAGGAATACCTCAACGTTGCCCTAACAAAAAATCATTGCTTTTTCATAGTCACATTTTTACATTTCACCTCATTCCTAATCTACATAGTACATATTTTAAGGATAGGTCTAGTCTATGCAAATGTCTACATGTCTTTGTTAATTTTCTCTCATTTCTGAGACAAATGACCTGATATCCAAGTTAAAGGGGAAAAGGCTTATTTAGCTCATAGTTTGCAGAGGTCTCAGTCTGTACTCAGCTGGCTCCAAGGCAGGGCAGACAGGCATCACAGGAGAAATAGTGCATGGCAGGCAGAAGGTAGAAAGACAGCAAAGCACAGCCACAGCTCTTGCAATGCCTTGTATCTTATCCAGGCTACTTAAAGTGAAGAGTACTCTTAATCCTAGCACCCTTGATTCAATAACTGCACCAAATCAATTCCAGTGTCACATACTTTGGATCCAGCTACTTCTGAAAAACTTTCACCTGGGACCACATGAGTCTTTGGTGGACATTTATACACAAGTCATAACACTGAATTATCCAGAAAACAAAATGCCTTTCATAAATGCTGTGTGAGAACAGTGTCTCAGATACATTTGATGATATTGCTTCTCAGTCTTTTGGCTAAGATCAAGTGTCAGATACATTTGGTGAGTTTCTTTTAATAGAAAGCAACTTTTGGGCTGGGGAGATGGCTCAGTGGATTAAGTGCTTCCCTGGCAAGTGCAAGGGCCTGTGTTCAATCCCCAGTTCTACCAAAAAAAAAAAAAAAAAAGAAAGAAAAGAAAGCAACTTTGATTTCCTTGCTATATGCCTTAACTTCCTTTCACACTTATTAGGTAGATAGAAAAAATCTTACCCAATAGCAAATAAGATATTAAATAAAAACACAAGATATTTTATGTTCTGAATTGATGGGAAAAGAAGGTTGACAGACAAAAAGCTTAAGAAAGGCTTAATGTGTGTATCATCAGGTGGCTTCCAAATCATCACTTCCCTTGTCTCTTGCAAGATACATAAATAAACAAAAAGTAAGACTAAGTACTTAATAATTATTGTTTCTAAAGACACAAATAGGTATAACTCCCTGCTATGTTTTTCCTCAATCACCCAAATCTCAAGTGAATTACTCCTCCATTGTGTTATGAGTCCCTATTGATCATTGCTTCTGTAACAAAGATTTATGACAAGGAATTTTAAAAACATGATTTTTCTCTAGATCTCTAGTTGGTAGAAAATGAGTAAACACAACTCAGACTATCCACCTTTGTTTTTGCTGTGTTTGCCTTATCTGCAAGAATTAGAGCTATACCTTTCTAAAACAATGGCTAGCGTGGCTCAAGAGTATTATCTCGAGAAAGAATTATAATAGCAATCTTTGAGCTTTCTCAGCCAAATACAAATCAACAAGTCTTTCTCTAAGTTAGCAGTGCCTTTCTCTAAATGCCCAGGTTAATATCTAATTGTCTGTACATGGTAGAAAATGGCAAGGTTGCTATGACAACTGGGTGGAAAGTTTAGCTAGAATAATGTTTTCTTTTAAAAGAATGAAGCAATTTCAAGCTTTTTAGTGTTATGTGGCATTATAAAAATTGCTTTAGACCTCCTTTTTTAGATTGCACAGGTGATTGATCATTTTTTAAACTGGCTTATAGATCCCTTTGACACCAGTTTTAAATCAGTGTTTCTTTTATTTCTTTCCACTATGGCTCATAGTTATTTATTTATTTTTGCAGGTGAATGCTATACTTAGGAATAGAACAAATGATCCTCTTATTCATTAGTTCACTAGACCTGAATAAAACAAAAATGCAGCTACAATTCATCTGATTGGTATACTGTAATACTATCTTAGAAATAAATCTCTGGTTATTAAATGGACAGAAATACTACATTTGCTTTTCTACTTTGCAAAATTGAAAATGAGATGCATATTTTAAAATTTCCAAAAGGATGTTCTATAATAAGACAAAGTTGCCCTGTCTTTTGGGAAAAAGCATGCACTTTTTCCTCACTTTAGTCTTTCCTTATCTCTTCAATGGAATCTTTTTTTATTTTCTCCCATGAGCTCCCTTAATCATAGTGTTGTAGGCAGCTGAGTTAGACACAAATATTATAGGCAATCAGAAGAGGGTAGGCCCTCAAAGGATCTGGTAGGGAAGACGAGGCACCTTGCAACTGTGGGAGAAACAGACACTCCTGCTGTGGGTCAAATCAAGATAAAAGATTAAACAAATGCAGCCACAAACATTCTTGAAAAAGCCAGAAAGAGTCACTAACCCAATCCCCTACATAAAAGCTCCTGCTCTGTATTCATGCCTGTTTCTGCATTACTCTTTCCCATTTGACCCTGATTTAATCAATTATGCCCAAACAAGTATATTTTTAATCTTATTGATTAACAATAGCTTTGTCCCACCTCATGCCCACCTTGGGCGTTCCCGTATTTCCCATCTTACACCTGTCTCAACTCATGTTTTGCTCTATAAAAATCCTTGGAAAAGACAGGGTCCTTGGTAACCCACTTGGGTCTCCTTCTATCTCTCTCAGACAGATTTTTTTTCCCCAATAAATATATGCTACTCTTAACCTCTGTTGTTCCTAAAACCCTTTCTTCAGTTTTAGAGAACATGAACTCATCCCTGATATCTAGCAGGTTGGGAGTTTCTTTCCCGTATATCAACAGTACTGCAAAATTATATCATTATTCCTAGGGCATCGCTTTTTGTCATTGATTTTGTCCATTTTGGTACAGAGGGATGGACAAACATAAGCAGTAATTTTCAGGGTAGGCATTTTTAAGGTAATAGTTTCATGGTAAAGAAAGATTTTTCTTGAATATCCCAACAAATCTTGGTACCAATGTATTTATCTTTCTTATTTTAAGACATAGAAAGGAAAGGCCCAACCAATGACTGAAAGGAAAACCAAGAAACCTGACTTTGGGTGGGTCACCTTGCCTGTGCAAATGCTGATCTGGGGATGGAGACTTGAATAGCAAATGCAGAGGGAAGCTCTGTATAAACACACAGCTTTCCCAGTAGAGATTTCAGGGATAGTGTGAGTTACAGGGCAGGAATTAGCATGAGGAAGCCCAAAATTTAGAGTTAATCCCAACCAATGCAATGACTGAAAAGAACTGCGAGTTTTCAAGAGCATGAAATTCAGAGAAAGTACAAGAAAGGTTTGTTTCAAGAATTTGACCATGCTATTAAGATCTGAATAGACTCCCAGAATTTTATGTGACTGTAAAAGATAGTATGGGTTTTATGACTAAAACATAGTAATTCATTACAAGGTAATTAATATTAATGATAGAGAAATTTCTATTGCAATGAAAAACACAAGAGTCACAAAAGCTCTATGCCCAATAGCAGATAGTTTGGTTACCCCTAACACACATCCTGAGTTGCAGACACAAGGTGGTCATCCAACTCTTCCAGATGTACAGGTGAGGAAAATTCAGATTCCAAAGTGGCAAATTGATACATGAACATGTGCTTTTCCTTTAATGACCTCCTAATTCCATTTTATAAAGGTTTTCTTTGGGTAATATTTTTAAAAACATTTTATAGTCTTTCTTCATACCACCAAACTGAGATTTGGAGGTAGCATCTCTTACCCTCAGGGCTAGGAAGGCTCAAGATCTAAAATGTCTGGGAATGCTGGCAACTTGGATCACTAAAAACCAGTTCAGAAGACCTCCTAATTTCCCCATCTTTATTAATCTTCCATGTGACTGATTCTTCCACAAATCTCTCCCTATCTTCTGTGTAAATCTACAGCCTGCCAATCTGTCATATCTATTATCTCCATTGACCAGAGAACCTATGACAGCAACCACAATTATACTGTTCCTCTTCTGTCCATTGTCTGTACAGTGGCCAGAGTGTTAGTTTGCAAGCATAACCCAAGGCATTTATCCTCTGTATATAGTTCAGTGGCTTCCCATTGTGCCTGGAATGGAAGTCAAATTCCATGATACGGTTTACAAAGCCCTGTGTAATCTTTTCCCAATATGTCTCCATGTGAGCTTCCTCACTTTCTCTGCATTCACTGTGCTGGAACTTTTATCTTGTTGCAGCCTTCTTTTGAATTCTTTACAACCCAGGATGTTGCCAAGCCAGAAGAAAAGACCAAGAAGTCCAGTCTTGCAAAATACAGAGAACTGGATCAGTTGGGAATTGATAGAGCACAGCCTGACTCTGCTTTGACTATGAACTCCTATTCGCCTTTTCTCTGTTGTTCTAGTTTTGATTTCTTAATTATTTTGCAAATTCTATAAAAGCATATTATCCTCTGAGCTGATCTGGATAAAAGAATATTCATTGTTGAAAAATCTGTATAAGAAAAAAAATGGCCTGAGCTAGAACCCTTGAGTCTCTACTGACTCCTGCTGGAATCTTAGCAATGCAAGTCATTTAATGAAGTAATCTAAAGACTCCCAGTAGGAAATGAGGAGGTCCAAAATAAGGGCTCTGGGAATTAAAGCAAGGAACACAGTAATTCCAAGAAATGGGAAGGAAAAGCAAGCCATCTCGATCTTCACCTTGGGACTCGCTACAAGCCAGAAGGACACCTTTCCCGCAGGCACTGTTCATTTGAAGAAACATAAGTACACAGCAGAGCAATTAGAAGCACACACAGAGAGCACTGCCAAGTGCCCCCCTTGCTACTTTAATCAAAATATTTCCCTTTATGAGGAGCTCATTTAGAGGAGATGTAATGAGCTGGTGTCACCTCGATTCTCTAGGGTTAGAGTGTGTCATGTGAGCCTGCCAGCACTTCATGCTCCAGTTTCAGCCTCCTTCTCCTCCTTGCCTAGAGCAGACAAGGCTGTCACTTAGAAGATGAAATATATTTGCAAATTAATTAACTTTGTCCAGTAACTGGAGAATTAGATTTCTGTTAAGAGTTCTGTCTGAGTGATGGATTCTCAAGACAATGAAGGAATTAAATGCTACACATTTTTTCTTTCCCCTTTTAGATAATATGGCTATCCTTGTTTGCCTCTCATCTTCTATGTCTCATTCATTTCCACATTTCAAATTTGGCGAGTTTCCTTTGGCAGATGACTCTTAGGAGCATTTTTAATCTTCATAAATTCCTCAAGAATTCAATTCAAAATCAAGAACCTACAAATCATGAGATTACAGAAAAGTAGGAAGAAGTTCCATTAGACATGACTTGTAAGCATTTCCTGTTCTTGACTGATGCTTTGTTGCTATTCTTAAATGTGGGAAGAAGAGGCCCATAGAACACAAAATGGAGATAAGACTTATGGAGTCTTTGGCCTATGAAAGTCCATTAATGGATTCTTCACGGTTAAAAATCTCAGGCAAGGAGAATGTATTTCACATGCTCTCCCAACCAATATTAAATGTTGTTATCAAGAAGATTAAAGGTATATGTGCTGATGAAGAAGTGGGGAAAAGGGAACTCTCTTATGTTGTTGGTGGAAAGGTAAATTAGTGCAGCTAGTGTGGAAAAGAGTATTGTGGTTCATAAAACACTTAAAGATAGAAATACTGTATGATTCAGAAATTCTGCTAGTTATAGATATCCAAAGGAAATCAAGCCAATATGTCAAAGACATCTGAACTACCTATCATGTTTATGGTAGCACCATTCACAAGAGAAAAAAACAGATGCAACCTAAACACCCATTAACTGATATATGGATAAAGAAAAAGTGATATATAAACAAATGGAATAGAATATTACTTGGTCCTCAAGAATCAATGAAGTCTTATCATTCATAACAACATGAATGGAATTACAGGACATTATGTTATGTGAAATATGTTGGCATGGAAGATGAATACTACATAATCTCACTTATATGTAAAATGTAAAAACCTTGATACTGTAGAAGTTGAGAGTTAAGTTGGGATTCCTAAGTGCTCAGGAAATGGGAGGTACGAGAGGTTGAAGAAAAGTTGCTTAGTAAGTATTAAGTTATGCTTAGAAGAAATATATTCCTGTGTTCTATTGCATAATAGTGTGACTGATGATATAGTATGTTTATATATGTCAAAAATTGGAAAGAAGGTATTTGAATGTTTTTATCATAAATAAATGATAAATTTTTGATGACAGTTTACCTTGACTTGAATATTATACAATGTATAGATCACTAACATTTCCCATATCTCATAAACACGATTTTATGTGTCAAAAATCAAATACTTAGAAAAAATGAGACCTTAAAACACCATTTTCTGTTTTTGTTAAGCAAATATTACATCATAAATGTAACAATAACTATGATTATTATCTTAAATTTTTAAAAATGTATTCCTAGAAAACGAATAAGAAAAGAGACATATACATTCACTGGGAGACCATATTCTCAATGGTAAATTTGTACCTGGGAATCATTTGTGGACTGATCACCAACAACTCACAGATGTCCAGGTGGAGAAGAGAAACCAACAGAGCCTTTCTAGTGTATTCATTTGAATGTAACTCTTTAATAAACAAAATGTAAACAAAACAATGGGATGAAACAGCCTGTTGAATAGTATTGACGCAGAAACTGAATAGGAGCTCTTTGAAGATCACTGCTCCATCTTTTGTGTATGTGTCACTGGGGAGTCCTTCTCCTTTCCTATTGTTATATAAAGCCCCAGCACTAACAAGGGACATGTAGCACTTGATCACTGAGACCATTTTTCTGTCATCAGTTAATTAATTACTTCAGAAAAATGTTTCAATTAAATAGAACCATGAGGGGGGAGAAGAGTGTGTGTGTGTGTGTGTGTGTGTGTGTGTGTGTGTGTGGTGTGGTGTGGTGTGGTGTTGGATTGACCCCAGGTGCATGCTAGGCAAGTACTGTACCACTGAGCTAGATGCCTGGCCTGCCTCTTTTTAATGATTCCCAAGGATAAGACTCAGGCCAGTCTCGCAGTCGTCCCTTGAGCACTAAAATGGGGCCACTCCAAGAAAAGTCCAGTTTAAAAGTTGCAGTGAGTGCTTATTTAGAGCGTGCTTTCTCAGTGCATGCGTGCAGAGAGGGCTGAGTGCCAGCAGGGCTAATGTACAGCTGAAAATGCCCTGCCTGGGATGACGTGACAGGCCCATCCAGACATTAAACATTCACTGCCATCAAGTGTTTCTAGTATTTCTTATGCTAATTCCACTTAGCCAGAGAGTATTTCACCTCTTGCAAAGCCATAGGATTTTATTAGCTCAATATTTCAAAAGATTTTCTTATGAAATGAACATATATTGTTCGGTTTAATAATCAACTCTACCTCAGCATTCTAAGTCACCAGAAAGACTTGAGTTTAACATCTTCATAATGTATGATAGTGTATAAACATAATTCTTTATAAATAGCATAATATTTGTAAAAAGCAATAATTTGTAAGTAGCCTCCTCTCATTACATGCCGTCATATTGGGAACCAGATTCAGTTCTTGCTCCCCAGCTACCATCCCTGAACTATGATGCTCAGAATCCCTTGGAAAGGAGAACATGAAATGGGCAAAGTTCTTTCCACAGAAGAAAAGGACATGGAGAGAGGGTCTTTCTTAGACTGTGGAAGGAGAAGAGAAGAAAAGTGGGCAGGTTATGAAAGTGGCTTGTGCCTTTTCATGTGTTGGAAAAGTTGAAGAGAAGCTGATATTTAGTTGAGCCTTTGCTCCTTTCTCTTACTTGTTTGTCTGGAAAGAGTTAGCTGTGGCAAGGCTGTGGTCCAGTTCTAGGACAACAGTGCTGTTGTAGCTAGAGGACAGGCTGGAGGGATGTGCCTGAGGCTCTCCACTCTTGTGTGATGCATGCATGAGGTCCAGATGTTTGTGTGGGCTCTGATGAATTGAGATGGGGTACTGGGATGGCAGATGGATTACTAGAGCCCCCTGGTGGGAATGAAGAAGCTGGCTAACACTAGGGGAGTTGCTGTGAGCACATCACTTCCAAAGGCCATGCAGGAGCAGTGCCCTCTTCAGTCATGAGTTCAAAGTTCAGACCTGATGAATGAACTACTGCACAACTGTGCCCCCTTCAGATATTCGAGTTCTTTTCCAAGATTGCCATCTACTTTAGTTCTGTGAGGGGGATGTAAAATATTTCCTGCCTCTCACCTCAAGGCAGACTCCAAGCAAAGCAGCAGTGGGTGAAGGAGAGATAAATGTAATAGGTAGGATTTTTTCACAGAAGATACCCAGATGTCCAGAGCAGACCTTAGGAGGCAAACAAATTATTAATGACTAAAAAGGGTTTTCTTCATCCCAGTCTAACCTCAGAGTGATGCACAAGCATAAGACTCAGGGAAAGAAAAATCACAGAAACTTAATGGCATTTCCTTGAGCCATCTAAGTGACAACACATAAAATTCTCAGCCACTTCAGCACAAGTATTGTATTATCTTATGTAAATACAAATTTTTCAACTGGTATTTCTTTTTCTTTGAGTTCTTCTAATGGACATCTTTTCCCTGTGTGATCCCTGTGTGTGTAGAAAAGGCTGTCAGTCATGCTCCACCATAATTCAGCCAAGCACAGCTGTTTTGCCCTGCTCAGATTTCAAAAAGCAGAATCCCTTCTCACTCTTCTTCATCCTTCTTTTGGGATGACAAGAAGGAAGGAGCCACTAGCGTATAGTGAAGCCACTAGCATACAGATTTAGAATTGGAAATTATTTTCTCTGTAAATGTTAACTATCCTCTATGACCACACTTTTTATTATAAGCTATTAAGAACATTTTTCTGTTATTTTGTTTATTTTTCCTTTCAACCTTGATTTTTTGTTTGTTTCTTCTCTTCTTCTCCCTAAGTCAAAGCATAAACTTTAATGATGGCATTTTATGCTTGGTCAACTTCTTTGCCACCACTTACGAAGCTTCAGTGAGGTTGTGCACCTTCTCTGAGAGCTCTAATCTCTAATCTCCTATTACATAGGGAGAGCTAAGGGCAAAGAGTGCTCATGCGCTGTGATAGCATGTGTCTTGATGTCCCTCATCACGCCTCATGCATTCATGGGGCAGCTTTGGAGTTTGTGATTGATTCTTTGATCCAATGTTGGGACTGTGGGGGTGAATGTCCTGGGCCAGATACTCTGTAAGGAGGAGAAACAGGCTGGCTAGCTGCCTGAGCTGCTGCCACTTCTTTTCCTCTCTGCTCTTTGCTGCCACCATGAATCATTGCTCTCTGCCATGTGTCACTCTGTCTTGGAGCCAGCTGAGAATGGACTGAAACCTCCACTAACTGTGAGCTAAATACACCTTTATTTCCGTCATCTTGGGTGCCAGGTATTTTGTCCCAGCAGTGAGAGAAGAGTACCTGAGATATGCAGCAAGCCCCAAGGCCCTGTCTACCCAGGGTTCCTTGTCAAGTACATAAGATTCTATCATTGTGCAAGAGAGAGTGACTTCTAAGTTTCAGTTTGGGAGCATTCCAGCTTAAAACTTTCCACTTTATTCATTCGTTTATAGATTCAATATAAATCATCATCTTGCTTTTCTCTTTAATTAATCCTTTGTTCTTTCTCTTCAATTTTTAATGACCAAGATTCACCATGCTAATATTTGTAATGTAAATGCTTTAGTCTTTGTGGCTTTCACATCTCTTCGTTTCAAAACAGACAATATCTCTGTGAGTTTTTGAACATGTGCATATCTTTTTCATGTTTTACTTAGGCCTTGAAAATAATGTATGCAATAATCTTTGTATTCAGATTCATAAACAATTATGTCCCACACTCTGGAGATACTTAACTTCAGAAGATGATTTTATATCACACACTTAAATGGTTGCCTTTTAAATTTCTTTTGACTAGCTCTTAAGTTTATTATCAATGCTTCGAAGCTGCACTGTGTAAATATGTTAATTGTATCCTGCTGTCAGTGTCAAGGTTTTAAGATTAAAATATTGGATTATGTGACACTAGTGGTCTCATGATCTCGAACAAGTCAATTTCTTTCAACTTTCATTTCCCCTAGAATATGACAGGTATTACTTTTACCACAAGTTCCTGACAAAACGTTTTTGAGGATCAAATGTAAATTTACTAAATCCTTTGAAAAGATACAACAAAAGAAGGTAAAGTGAGTTGCGTACTTTTTCCTTAAGGAAAAGCAAGAAATCACAAAAACAAAACTCAAATTTCAAAATTAAAGACAACTATTTCTTCTGAATTCTTTCTTCAGACTTTTATTTTTATGAATAACCGGATCTGGCACCAAATGAAGGAGGTGTTATTGATCCCTACTGGTAAAAAGTAGTTAAAATTATCTCAGGAACTAACAGTTATACATTAAGCATATTGTGTATATTCTAAGTTTATAGGACATCTCTTAGGAACTTACTTAGTACACAGATGCAGCATAAAGTCTACAACACATTGAAAAGTATAAATGATATAATCTCAAAGAGAATGCAGTGTTCTTTACAGGAAACCTTTAATATTGAGTACCTTCTTGACATGGACACACATCCACTCTTAAGGCAGCTTTTAAAGTCTTATAAAAGCTAGCTTTTATGTCTTCTATGACAATGTTTATGATCAACCACCCTACTTTCTTCTTATGTGTGGTTTTTCTTATATTAACTTTCTCAGGAACATTTGACTTTAATTATATATCATTTAATACAAACTAAATTTTTTTTATCCTGCTCAAATTCACATTAATACCTAGACGCCCAAAGTGGTAAAAGGTAGAAGTGGGTTCTCTGAGGATAATTATATCATAAAGTCAGAATCTTTAAATAGAATTAGTGGGGCTGGCCTTATAGCTCAGCAGACTAAAGTGCCTACTTAGGCAGAGCACAGGGACTGAGGTTCTGGGTTTGATCCCGAGCTTGCTGTGCCAGACCTGCCCCTGTTCCTGGGGCACGCTGAGACAGTGATTGAGACTGGACGTGGTGGTGTGGGACTGTAATCCCAGGATTTAGGAGGCTGTAAACAGGAGGATCACTACAAGTCTGATCTATGTAATGAGATTCTGTAGACCCTGTACACCCTGCCCTAAATACATATTTGTTTGTTTTTTTAATTGAAATTAGTAGGGTTTTTTTTGGTTTGTTTTTTTTTTTTTTTTTTTTTGGTGGGTTTGGGTTGTCTAAGGAGAGGGTTTGGTGTGCCATGTGGAGATGGGGATGGACCCGTGGTCCTCCAAGCCTGACCGGGTTTACCCAGTCAGGCACTTCAACAACTGAGCTAACTGGCAACGCTCCCCAAGAACCCCCTCCAAAAAATGTAATTAGTGTCCATACAAGAGGACAATGACACCAGAGTATTTGTTTGTTCTCTCTCTTTTCCCTTCACCCTCTCTCTTGCCCTCCCCTCCCCCTCCCTCCTCTGCCCCATTTCCTGCTACTCCTCCTCTCCAACGCTCTCCCCTTCTCTACCTCTTTCCTCTATACCTCCCCCTCCCCTTCCCCCTAACCCTCTTTCTCTCTGAAATGAGATGTTCATTCTTCATGAGGATCCTCACCAAAATGTACTCATGCGGGTTCATGATCTTGACCTTCAGCCTCCAGAATATCAGAAATAAAGGTTATTTTCTTATGGCAGTCAACTGAGATGGGGCTTATAAAATTTTATTGTAAAACTAATGGATAAATGCATTCAGAAAAGAGAAGCTAGAAAATAGGGGGAAAAAATATATATATATATTACACAACTAATGAGATTCAGGCATGACAGGGAATCCAGATTTCTAGATCTCCTAAGAAGAGAGATAGCGTAAGTCAGATCCTTTGTAACAGGAATTAGTGAGACAAGAGGTAAAATTTTATTATGGTTGACAGTAAAGACAGCAGCCCCAAAATGGAGTGGAAAAGTACAATACAGTGAAAAGTACAGCACAGTATGAGTCCAGAACTTACAGGGATCTTACAAAAATATCTGCAAGGTGTCTTTTGACCGTCCTTCCCAAGCATGAGAGGCAGGCCATTGACTCAGAGGTACACAAGCCCTACATAGACACTGCATTAACACCACATAGGTTAGAACCTAAAAAAATATATAGACTTATGAAGCATAGAGATCATATTATTTATACAGCAGCCAAAGCATCCTTCTAAATCTCTTAAAAACTGGATGAAAAGCACTCTTGGGTATATTATTCAGAATTCTCTCCTGTAGAGGAAACTCTTCTTATATCTTCATAACTTGCATTTATATCTTTAAGATACATTTTCTTACACTGTACCTTCTCCATCCAGTTTCATTATTTTCCCTGTGGGTCATGACTACGGTGTTCAGTAACCCTCTGAAACAGTTCTTATCCAAAAAGCAGTGCTGGAAGCCAAGAATGGCCAGGAATGTTCAGTAGCAGTGACTAACAGTTCTGTGTCTATGAACCTCAAGATGAATTCAGTGTCCAGGGAAATGAATATATTTTCTTTTAATTTATACAGAAATAAAATACTTACTGATCAATAGAACAAACAAGATATTCCTTCAAGTAAAATCAAAGAATCACATTTTATTTTAAAAAATAAAATTCTGTCTTCCAAATCATTCCATAATTCTTTTGTTAGCTCTTTTGTTTGTATCTAGATGTTCCCCACCAAAGCCTCATGCAATTTTAGATGGAGCTTTTTTCTTCTTTTTGTACAAGGGATCAAACACAGGACATTGCACATTCCAGGCAGGTGCTTATGCCACAGAGCTATCTCCTCAGCCCCTAGATGGTGCTTTCTCAGAGGTAGCTATATCTACAAGTTATGATTCATTCATGATTCAGGGCCAGGATTGAGGGTGGGTGATTGCTAGATAAGTCCACTGATTGAACTGGTACCACTGTGAAACCACTTTACTAGATACAATATAAGGGACAGAAAGAGGCTTGTCCCTCCTCTTGCTCTCATTTGGTGTTGTCTTCCATCACCATGAAGTATGGCCACTCTGCCGTGTGCCACCCTGACTTGATGCCAGCCAATTATAAATTGAAATCTCTATAAGGTTTGAGTTAAATAAAACTTTCCTCCTTTCATCTTTGAGCATTGGTTATTTTTTCTCAGCAATGGAAAAAGTAACTAAGACAGAATTTGATATCAGATAAGTGGGCTCATTGCTGTGATTATTTCTGACCATGTGATTTAGGGGCCTTTGGGAATAGCTTTTAGGAAGAGTTAGAAAATTTCAGAGGTGATGGTTGGAAAAGTAGAGCTGAAATTCCTTAGGCTGTCCTGCATGGGAGACCCTAGTCAGAGCTCAGAAGACCAGAAGGCTGAGAGAAATTCTGCCAGTAAAGACCAGACTTGGGAAATTTCTGCTGGGAAAAAGGACTGCAGTGGTTTTTGGACTCCAGGAAATGGGTGTTATAACTTGGCAGAAAATTGTCTGCATATTGCTTGTGGACAGAGATTTGTCTGGACTTAGATTAAAGGTGGTAGACTAATGAAACTACAGAAATTTCAAGGAAGGAAAATATTGAGTTGGTACAATGGCTACTTTTGCAGGCTTTTAGCCAGATTTGTTGAGAATAAAGAGCAGAAAGCCCAGCAGAATGATTTAAAATGTGAGTTTGGCCAGAAGAGAAGATCCAAAGAGCTAAGCACTACAAAGATAGAGTAGAGGAGATCTGCGTTGCTCAAAAGGAATAAGGGATTAGGATAGATGGTTTGAGGACATCACAAGAAGCAGCAGGACTCCACCCTTTGCAACCTTAAAACTGCAAAATGAAAGACTGTGCTTTTAGAAGGAAGCCTCAGAGTACCATGTTCCAGAATGCTGGCGATGTAAAGAATCTGTTCCTCTGAAGTGGATTCATAGTGCTTAGTGATCAAGGAAATGGACCCCTAAGACAAGAGGGAGGATAGCCCAGTTACTGTGCCACATGGCAACAGACATAAACATCATCCAACATCTGGGGTCAAAAAGACTTCTTCCCAGATTTCATTAGACCTGGAAGGCCAGACAGGATGTCCTTGAGAAGGCAGTATGTGAAGCTATGTATATGACGCTAAAAGAGTAGTAAAGACCAGAGAAATCTGGGGAAGTCAGGGATATAGATTGTCTGAGGAAAGCTCCAAGGAGGGAGCAGAGTTAGTCCAAAAGAGAAGTCATGGGAGCTACAATCACCAGAGTACTATAGAGGAAGAGCCAACCAAGCCTTTTGGAGTTCACATGTTGCCAAAGATTGCCTTGGATGTAGCACACAAACTGCAGGACTTAATGTTTGGCCTTCTATATTTTGGTCTTGCTTTGGTCCCATTCCTTTGTATCCCCATTTGTAATTTTCAGAATGGAAATGTGTATCTTGTGCCACTGAGTGTTGTAAGTGTTTAACTTTCTTTGCATTTATATGGGGGGCTTACAGTTAAGAATTTCCCTTAAATCTGAGCAAAGATTTTGTACTTTCAAATTTTACCAACGCTAAACCTATTAGTACTTAGGTAACTCTTAGAGATGGACTAAATGACTTTTGTGTAAAGGAGTGTACATGAGTCTTAGAAAGGGCCATTACAAAATATAATGGTTTGTGTCTAGCTGTCCCTCCCCAAAATCTCATGCAGTCATGGGAGGATGGCTTTTTGTAGGTGCCTGAATCTTCAGTGTTCAAGGCTTGGATTAAATTTGGGCGATTGCTTGAGCTGCCCACTGATTGGCACCACCCTAATCCCTGCAGTTGATTAAGTTGAAAGGACAGAAGAGACTCGCTTCTCCCTTTGTGCTCCTGTTGCTCTTGCTTTCTTCCTCCACTATAAACTGTCGTCCTTGTGCCACACCACCCTGCTTTAGAGCCAGCCTAAGGTGGATGGAAATCCCCACAAACTGGGAGCTAAATAAACCCTTCCTCCTTTAATTTTGAGTGTGGGTATTTTTGTCTTGGTAATGAGAAAAAAATGACTAAGACAGTATTTTTTCCCCAATCATATTGTTATAAAAGATTTTCAAATAAAGTAGTTTTCCTCTATATTGTGAAATTTGTATTTTATAAAGATTCATTAAGTCTTACTAGAATCAAGAGACTGAAAAACTAGTATTTTTGCCCAATGCATTCCTAACATAAGAGGTAAGAAGTCAATGTCCAAACGATGACAGTTTGGAGAAACCAATGCCAAAACTGCACAGAATGGCTTATTTCACAAAGAAGATTTAAGATAATCAATATATTTAGATGTGACAAATACATCAGCATTCTCTGTAACCTTACTTCCCCCGAAAGTTTGACTATGAAATTAGTTGATGTCCTGCTGTGGTAAGGAATTTCAAATTCTGTTTGGTAACTTTAACAGAAACAGATTCAAATGCTAGAGCTTCACTGAGAAACTATTTATATTTGCTGATATATGTTTGTTTTTCTTTGTATTTTTCATTGGCACTAAAACATGTAAATATTATCACTCTGTACCTAGTACTTAAAAGAACACCCACAACAGTTGGCATTTCAAGTTATTCAGGACTCTATTAGATTCTCTAGTGTGTCATGGAATTTCTGACAGTGATATTAGTGGGCATAGAAGAGGAGTGCTAGAAAGGACAGCACAGATGACTGAGAGCTAGCAGACACTTTCCCGATAGGAATGATCTCTGTTTAATGAGTGCATGCTATGTGCCAAGCACTGTCCAATTTAAAAACACTGCATCATTTAAACCTCAAATCAACTTTAATAGGTGAAAGTAATATTGTTCCTGTTTTACAAAAGATTAAAGCAAGACGGGGATTGAACTAGAACTTGAAGCAGATTCCCCAACTGAAAGTCAGAGGCAAATCTCTGTCCCAAACCATCAGGCCCCAATGCCCATGTCTCTACCTCCTCAGTAGTCACTGAGTTATGTCACATACTGATTGCCCCCTTGTCATGGCTCATAGCTAGATGTCTCCCCAAAGCCTCCTATGTTCAGAGGTGGAGCTTTTCAGCTGGGTTTAGAATGTGGAAATCTAGATTAAGGGCCTATGATAACTGGATTAGTTCCCTGATCCAAGAACCATGGGTTAGAGTGGGTGACTCCAACCAATAAGATTGCAACCTGGATGGAATATAAAGGGAAAGGTGGAAGGCAGGCTGGCTGTTGCTTTGCTTAACTTTCTCCTGTTTGGCACAAACTCTTCCTCCTCTGTGATGCCCCTCTGCCATGCCAGCCTGCCTTGAAGCCAGCCAACTAAGCATAAAAACTTCTACAAATTATGAGCACAATAAACCTTTCCTCCTTTATCTTGTGGGTGTTGGCAATGAGAAAACAACTAAGGTGCTGCTTCTGTGAAATAGTTTTTCAGTGTTTGTTTCAATTTTCACTTCTGTAAATGTGGGATAATAATAGGAGTTGTGCTCCACCTATAAAACTGTAGTGGAAAGTAAATGACATTTTATATATGAAATGCTTTGCAAGGATAGAGAATAAATAAGTTGTAACACAGTCGCAAGTGTTACTTCCCTGGATTGAAATCAGGAAGGCCTGCAAAGTACAAGTTAGTTTTTCTTTGATCAACTCTAAACACACTGCAGTCTTCTAAGATCTCTCTCAGCATCCAGAAGTCCTTAGCAACAAGTGGCATATTGACCTCTTGTAAAACAGGGAGCTCTGCACATGGAGCAATTACTGCAACACCCCTATCTGTGGCCTGCTGATGTCTGAAATATCACACAGGAATTTAAGGCAAATCTCAGGAAAGCTTAAGGCAAATACAAGAATGGCCTCAAAAAGCAAATAATAGTGCTGGTATTCAACTGATCTTGGAGACATCTATCATAGCTGTGAAAATACTAAAATGTTTCAACAAAAAACCAATACCTGCTGCCTTGAGCCCCTGGACACTTGCCTAATGCCCATTCCTTGACTGTGGCCACACAGCCTTTGACCCCAGACAACCTTGAGTTCACTACATTCCTATAGCTAACTAACCTTGGGCACAACTATGAGCCTCAGCATCCTGGCGTACAGCTACCAATATTCTCATTGGTGTATTTTTCAAGATGCTCTGGTAGTTAAATGTTCTTTCTAGAAACTCTGAAAACAGGTAGCATTTCAAGCCTTATCATTTATACATTTGCATCTCCTTATGAATTGGGTTAGCAGATCATTCTCGCTGGTAGGGCGGTTTGCTCTCCATACCTTTGGGGTATCTCCTTCGGCACTTTTCAGAACTTAGGTCTCTTGGCCACATAGTGAACATACAAGGGGATAAAGTACCGATAGGGTTGGTGTTTCACAACTTGAGCTGGCCAAGCTGAGTGCCACAGCACAGCTGATTTTTGCCCACTTGTAGGCTTTCCACCTTTGTGAATGCTCTGTGGTAGTGTAGACTCATTTAAACCTCACTAGCTCATCCTATGATTGGAATAAATGCTGAGATTTGGCTCTGATGTGTTACAGACAGGACAGATCACAAAATCAGATACCCCTGAGTTTAGGCTTAATTTCCACTTAGAAGTTGTGTGATTTTTGGTAAGAAACTCCTGCTTACTGGGTTTCTGTTCTCTTACACACACTGGATTGTGTAAAATGGGACTTATCACATACACCTGAGTATATGAATAATGCATGAAAACAAAGTGTGCAAAGAACTTGTGTGATCTAGTCTTGAAGGAATGATGCTCACATTCCCCTTACATTGCACTTTGGCCATGTATACTCATTGAGTCCTGCCATCTAGACCTAAAATGGCATGGGCAATTTCAGGAAAAGAGGTGAAATTATTCACAATCTAAATAGAAGGAACTAAGACAGATACATAAAGTGACGACTCAAGATCATACACAGTAGTAAGTCCAAGTGCCAGGACTCAAATAATGATCCGTGTGTGGTGGTTTTGCTATTCTTTGAGTCAACAGAATGCCAAATACATGAAGCCTAGAATTCTTAACAGAAAATGGTAGGTTCTACTGTATTGGACAGCAGCCACAAGTCCCACAGTCCTGTTTTTCTGTCTATGCTCTTAATAGAACATATAAAGGGCAACAATCCCACAGCAAGAAACAGCACTGGGGGCCACATTTCCTCTGCATTACATTGTGATCCCCGGTGAGTCGCACCTCTTCTTTCGACCTTTATTTACTCATCTGCAAGAGAGGTACAGTGCAAGGTTTTAATCACATTGCCATTTTCAAATTGCTCCAACACTCTGACTGGCCACCACATCTGTGATGTCAGAATCATCCAGTATAACATAAAGAGTTAATTTCTCCAAAGATATATTCATAGGCTTCTGCTTTCCAGGCACTCCATTTCATACTTATGATGTAGATCCATTTGTCACTTTCATTTCTAGATCCAATAAGCAAAATAAAAAGATGCAATGAATTGCTTGTATTTTCCTAAAAACAATTACTTTGAGAACATTGTTACACATTCTTGATACTACCAGTCCAAATATGATCTAGAAATGACTCTGAGATGGCAAATATGTCACCTGTTATATGGGAGACACATGCCAGTTTGGTTCTTCATCATAAATTTTTATGTTGTGTTACTGTAGCTGCCGAACAGCTGTTGTGCTTTATCCTGGTGGCTGCATTCCAAGGGTGGGCACAAAGGCTTCCGAGGCTGCTAAATGCACTAGGCAGTAATTGCTGTCTCAGTGTATGTGCATCCACTGGGGGTGGTGGCATTAGAAAAACAGACATAAAAAGCAGGTTACCACTAGCAAGTGCTTGGAGTTTTGAGGAAAAGGGGGTATGTTATGGAATGGTTGCCTTTTTTATGTAGTTGCCTTTTAATTTCAAAAGAATTTACATTATTTCATTTCTCTTTAGCAAGACATGGTGCAGAGTAGTAAAGAGGAAAATAAAATAAGTGTCAGTTGCTGTTCGGACATGATGCCATATTTATTTCAGTAGACAAAAAATCAGAAAAGCATAAGCATAATTTCTTCATAGGCCTGAATCTAAGTTACTAAAATATGAGAGAGTCATATCTTTATATAAATGACCCTGACTGCAACCCCTTAGTATATTTACATAGGAAATTGGTATCTTTCTCTTGGTGGCAAGCACTGTCATGTCTCCACCCTTAACTTCTTCACCCACCTTAGAAGCCATCAGAGGCTTGCCTGTATACATTGCTGCCTGTCAAGCAGAATGACAGATCAGGGAACTTGATGTAGCNAAGCCATCAGAGGCTTGCCTGTATACATTGCTGCCTGTGGAGCAGAATGACAGATCAGGGAACTTGATGTAGCTAGGAGGCAACCTCAATCAAGTAAGGGGTGTGTGTGTGTGTGTGTGTGTGTGTGTGTGTGTGTGTACATAATGATTTATTTCCTTGCCTCTAGTTGGGACAATTCTGAGGTATATTCTAAATGATCTCTGCTGTACAGTGGGAGGGAACCAACATTGTTTGCAGTGATCAGATATGCATTAATGGGATGTATCCAGTAGAGGGTCTTATTCATCAGGAACCTAATTAATAGTATGTGTCTTGTTTTAAGAATTTGGAGGGGCCGGGGTGATGGCTCAGTAGAATAAGTGCGCTTCCCTGGCAAGTGCCAGGGTCTGAGTCCAATTCCTGGTTCCGCAAAAAAAAAAAAAAAAAAAAAAAATGAATGTAAAAATCCACAACTGTTCATTAGCATGTTTTTGAATTTTTTTCCAATCATGTTTAACCCTTTTAGGATTGGAAATTAGATTATATGACTCAGTTTATGTAATTTCCTTTAAAACTGACAACTCTCTGTGTCATATAATTATGGCACGCTCATTAAAAATGATTTCCTAATATCCTACAATTACTTAGGGAGTGCAGATTTCACCTCCTGACTCACCTCACCTCGGTTTCACCTGCTGACCTGTATATGCCACCTCTGTTTCCTTTCTTCTCGCTGTAAACTTCTAATTATAGATTGTTCTCTGGCACTAAATTTTCATTCATGTCATTTCTCCCCTGCTACAGTATCAGTTTTCCCTTCAGATTATTTCCAACACTAGCCCCTATAGGGGATACTGCAGCCCAATGCAGAACTGTCTCTAACTCTGCACAGAGAATGCATCAAAGGTCATTGTTGTTCTGTGCCCTCAAACCCTGCCAACTGGGCTGGTGCGTTTTGTCCAGTATTTGATGGTTATAACAGAGGGAGATGTATGCCCAAGTAATTGATATGCATGTCACAGAAAATAATAAGTAACCCTGTGATTCATAAAGAATCAGAGAATGTTTCAAACCAATTTGGTATGGTGCTCTCCTTTTAAAAAGTACCTGAATGGGGAACATGTTTAGTGAGAGATTAGCCACACTGGACAAGAATTACTTTGTGGGTGACAGAATTAGGCAAACAGGGACAAAGAGGTCAGATAGGCAGCATAACAGTGAGCAAGCCTCTGACAGTACAGTTGGGAAGAAAATAATGAGGTCCAGGTTAAAGGACAGGCAGCTATCAGAACTGATGGAAATACAGAAATAAAATATCCTGAGTAGTATGATACACAATGCTGCACAAGATGTCTTTTCACTGAATCCTCACAAAACCTGTATGATAGGTATTAGACTCTCCACTTTGCAGACAGGGAATGAAAATTAAATTATGCATTCTTGTAATGGATAGCAAATGATAGAATCTGCTAGCTATTTGATTTCACAGTTCGGTTTCACATTTTAAGGAAGAAGTTCAAAATCCAGCCAAAAAGCTTAACAATGTTGAGGTCCCTGTAATTAGAGCCCTGTATCTGTCCCACGATAAAAGTGGGTTAACTCAAGACAGGAGGTCGCTCAGAGCCCGCAGATGCATAAAAGCAGACAGATGTGCCTAAAGACATGCCTGTTGGTTCTGACAGATGGGAAGGATGAGACAGAAAAGAAAAAAGATCTTTCCGTTGAAAAGACTCAGAATTGAACCACATACACTTCCCACTCACCATCTAAGATGCATGCTGACGCAGTATTACTTATACCCTTAAAACAAATAAAGTTAATGAGGTTATATGAGTAAAATCTCCGTATTCCCATATGACAGTAAGCTCTAGTGAGTGAGAAAATGTGTAGGCGACAGAATAAGTCTTTTTGTGAGTCTGGCTAGATGGGCATGAAAGTGGCTTATCAGCATATAAACTGTGTAAGGTAGTATGTTTGGGGGAAAATAATCCAAACTATAAGATTATGGGCTCCAAGCTGTCATTAACAATCCACAAAGCTATGAGTGCATTACTCACTGAAGGCAATGCCTGAAAATGTAGCCAGAGGCAAGAAAGCCCTTGAGGCTCCTCCTGGAGTTTATTTGTATACCCAGATCTGAAAGTGTTACTCTCACCTTTGCCCCAGGAACAAAACAGAAGAAAATAAGACAAAACAAAACAAAGTATAGCTGCACCTGCATGGATTTTTGCCTTTTCCTGTGAATACAGGAAGGATTTGGACAAGATCCAGAATAATTAGCACGGTCAGGCTGGAGGAGTTTTCCAGAGAAATTGAGGAGATTACGTATTGTCTGTGCGGCAGGATGGCAGCTGGGCAGCGAGGGTGGCAGTGTCTTTTTCCTTTACGATAAATGTATGTCGGGAAATAAATACTGTCTGAGAATTCCAGTTCTATGTGCATGTCAGATTTGGAGTCTGATCCCATGTTCGGGTACATCCTGGAAATCCAGGCTCCCATCTTGTACCTAAACATTTGGGTGCTAGTTCTAAGTCAAGTAGCCATACACTAACTGCTGAATACATGTCTAGCAGCTTAGGTGCTGAGGTCAGAGTTGGGAAACAGAGGTAGGCTCTTCCTTCCACAGGCTCATGACAAGCAATAAAGAAAGAATGCTCATTATAGCAGAACACAGTGATTGCTATTAATCAAAGGCTCTCCCCAAATTATAATGGTTGCTAGGAAATAATTCCTTAACTAACCACAGAAGGTTATAATAAAATGTGTTTTCTTTTACATGACCTGTGTACGTTTTCCTTTTTATATGCCTTTTCCAATTACACAGGTTTAATCTAATTAGAATAATAAAAGTTCTGAGTAGTGGATTCAAAGTGCATTAAAACTGAGTATTAAGCATGCCCAAACACTTCTCTCAATGCTACTAATATAGTGATTATTCTTGTAGAACCCTATGTGTATAAATTCATACTTTACATATTCATTTCTGTCTTGGTAAATGCTCATCATGTTTTGTGGCATTTATTTTTAAGTGCCTAGAGCATTTTTATCTCAGAGATTATAATACTATAGGTCTTTGGGTTTGTGAGTGGTTAATTTCCCAACTTTGACCTTGTATCAACCCAACATACTGAACAAAATAGCGGACTGTACATTATTTGTGATTCTTCAACACAGATCCAACCATACTGTATTAGCCACAGTAAAAGAAAAAGATAGAAAATAACTTCCTTAACCTCAGTAATAGTCATCCTGGAAACTTTTTCATAAACAGAACAAATTAGCATTAATGAGAACGATTCCAAGACTGATATAACAATCTTGTCTGGTAGTACATATGCTACCGCAAATGCCCATTTAAAAGGAGGTCAATAAATTCTCTATGACTCATTGTGTATATTGAATTGTAGCAGTGAGCTCTTTAATAAATGATAAATACAAAAAGTTAAATTACATAAGTAATACATATGTACTAACTTCTCAGTTGTCTTATAATTTCTGCTTTACTTTTTATCAACACATTAGGAAAGAAAAGAGTCTAAGGCCCATATTGTACTAGTTACTCTTTTCTCATTGCTGGGACAAATTCGCGACTCTCAAAATGAGGGAAGGAAAAGTTTATTTAGCTCAGTTACTGGAGGTTTCAAGACACTGAAGGAGAGGCGGGGGCTCTTCCATGTCCAGGATGACCCTCTCCACCTCTCTGAGAAACCGCAGGCTAGCCTTTTAACAGTTCTTGCCTCTTTGGGCACGCCCCTCAAACTCTGCCCTGGTCCCCTGGCCCTGCCCCTTGAGCCTGGCTCAGCTCCTCAAGCAGTGTCCCCCTATGATTTACATGAGGCTTTGGGGGGACATCAAGACACAAACCCTAACACATATCTACCAAAACAACACCACTCATAAAAACATTTCTAGAGAGAGTCTGACAATCATGTTCAGAAGAATTTGGATAATGTAGTCTAATTTAAATAAAACAATTCAGCTATACATTTTGCTGCTGTCCTTTCTGGTCCACTACATGTTTCTTCCCAGCCGGTTTACTTAAGACAGATTAAGTTGTTTTCTTCCTGGGTTTAAAAAGAGAATGTCTCTTATTTTCATTTCTCAAGTAGCCATTTTATCTCCACTGTAGCTTACCTTGCACCCTAATACATTCAAGCTCAGCTTGCCTTTAAAATGCATGAGCCAATCCTCACTTGTGCTGAGTCTTTTATCCTTTGATTTCTCCTGAGATTGTTACTTCACAATGTCATACAGCTTGAAAGGTTTAGCTTGAATGTCCAGACTCAAAGACTGCAAGGTACCAAGCTTGATCTTGAAACCACAAAGTCAAAAGTCTTCCTTTTTAGCCATACATTATGCCTTTTGTCTCATAATAATAGTGATTAGAAGAATAAGGCTTTAAAGTTTGACTCTAAGATCACTTTAAAAGTTAAGACACTGATGCATTTATATCTCCACACACATTCAATGTTACATTTATGCAGAAGCTCTTCCCAGATGATTGTTGTTTCTCGGTCACCTCAGGTGAGATCACACAGCGCCTCCAGGGAATGCAGAGCACTGGGAGATGTGCTTTCGGAACTTCTCCACAGTTGCCAGCAAGTGGAAAAGGACAGCACCATTACGGAATTGTCGGAGCATATGCTCCTTTCCTGTTCTGTGCCTTTACTCCGGCTCTTTTCTTTTTCTTTTTCTTTCTACCTAACCTCAAGGAAGCCTGGAGACCTGTAAGAAGGCTCTGAACTGGAAGGCTGTCCAAAAGATGAAACTAGTGAGAAAGGAAATCACGCCTGACCCACACTGTCTGAGTCACACATTGACAATAAGTCCTTCTACTTTAAAGTAGGAAAAGAAAAAAATCAGTTTAGGCCGCATTCACATATTTTATAAAATTGCCTGATTTTAAGGAGCTAAATGAGATCAGTTAAATCCATTATTTATTTGAAGATTGAACTTTTAAAAATGTATTTAGTCTCACTACATAGATCGGACTAGTAGTGATCTGCCTGTGTTCAGCCTCCCAACACTGGGATTACAGGTGGGCGCTACCACACCCAGTCTCAATCACTGTCTCAGTGTGCCCTGGGGGCGAGGTGGTCATGGTACATAGGGGAATCCTCAGCTGCTGTGCTCTGCTTAAGCGGACACTTTAATCCACTGAGCTATTTAGCTGGCCCTAAGACTGAGCTTTTCAGAGTATTGAAAAAGCTACTTTTAGTGTTGTCCTTATTCAATATGCTTCAGAGACTATAATCTGTATGATTTTTAAAATTTTTCTCCAAGATCATCTTAAGCCATCTCTCTCTGTCTCTCTCTTTCTCTGTCTCTATGTTTCTCTATCTCTCTGTCTCTCTGTCTCTGTCTCTGTCTCTCTCCCTCTCCACACACATGCATGTGTGTGAGCCATACATATATTTACAATAGATAATTTTGTCTCTATTCTTGATAATTAACTCATGACATAATTAGCTGAAGAAAACATATGACACAAAAATAAGCAGAAGTGATATAGCCAGAGGGCATTAGAGACAGAGAATATGTTTTTTTTTTCCTTACAGACATTACAGGAATAGCAAAATTATCAAATAGAGTAAGGATGAGAAGATGTACAGATATTTCTACTGAAAATTTGAAGTTTATAATAAGACCTGATGAAAGCAGAGGCAAAATCAGTGTGGAAAGTGAAGCACTGCCTCAGTCATGGTGGGTGTCTCTGCGTGCAGACACAGTGGTTCTTAGAGCCGATCTGAACACGTTCCATGTGCTCAGTGAAATCATGCCCAAAGATGCGTAGTTCAGTGTGACTGAGAAGGAAAGAAAAGCTTGAAAGAAAGCATCTTTATGATTTTACAGTGGAAGGAATAGGAAATGGAGAGCAGTTTTTTCCCTTTTTCTTCTCTTTTTTTATTGATGTAGATTACTAAGATAGAATGATAGACCTCTTTTGGTGTATTGGTAATACTCAGATAAGAAAAAGCAGGATGTTTAACCTTCTGAGATTGGCTTGTTTGACTTATCATGATGCTATTCATTTCTACCCACCTATCACAAATGACCTGATTTCATTTTTCTTTGTGGCTGAATAAGATCTATCTATCTATCTATCTATCTATCTATCTATCTATCTATCTGACTGTCTATCTATCTATCTATCTATCTATCTATCTATCTATCTATCATCTGTGAATTTTCCTTACCCATGCACATATTGATGGACTCCCAGACTCCTAGGCTGGTTCTCTATTTTGGCTGTTGTGATATGTATCATAATAAAAATATGGGCATGCATGGATTATCACATATCCCTTCTTTATTTCCTTTAAGAATACTCCAAGTGAGAGTGTGGCTAGAAGGTTAATCTCTTTTAGCTGTATGTGGACTCCCCATTCCACTTTCCATAATTAGGGGCCAGGGAGATGGCTCAGTAGAATACACACTTCCCTGGCAAGCGCAAGGGCCTGAGTTCAATCCCCAGTTCTGAAAAAAAAAATTCTCAACTGTAGCTGCAGATGATAGCAGCAAAGATAAGCCCTCACAAAAGGAGACCAAATACAAATAAACCAATTTCCATAATTACTACACTAGTTTCTTTCCCACAATCATGAAAGCGTATTCCCTTCTTTGTCCATTATCATTAATATTCATTGTTTTTAGTATCTTGCTGTTAACTATTGTGAGTGGGGAAGATGGAATCTCAACATAGCTTTGATTTGCATTTCCTTATTGTGTATAAAAAATGGACATTACTTACTATTCTTATTGAATATTTGAACTTCTTTAGAGAATTATCTGTCCACTTACTTCATCCTTTGATTGATTGGCATTTTTTGGCTTTAACATTTTTCAATTCTTCATATATTCTAGATATTAATCCTCTGTCAGAAGAGTGGATAATCAAGATGTCTTCCAATGTGTAGGTTGTCTCTGCTCTACTAAGTGAACCTATGGAACGCTGCTGCAGGGGATTCATAAATCCCTCTTTCTCAGCACATAAACCAATTTGCCCTGGCAGCTGACATCAGATAAAGTTGTTTTTTTCTGGACTAAGATACCAATAATCAGATATAATTGCAGTGTTGCTATTTTGTGAACAATAAGTGAGTCTTGGGTGACAGTTGAGGCCCTCTGTCTCTAACAGGTTTACCACCACTGCTTCTTTGTTCCTTTTGCTGATAGACAGTTTTAATTTCATGTAGTACTATTTGTTAATTGTTTTAACATTATTTCCTGTACTGCTGGTGTCCTATCGAGGAGGTCTTTATGCCAATGGCTGTGTTTTTCTGCTGTCTTTACCAATTTCATAGTTCTTGTTTTTTTATATCTAAATTTTGACTTAGATATAATTAAATCAATTAATTTTTATGCAATTTATTATGGGGTAAGAGCTCGGAATCTACTTTAATTTTTCAAGTTGCATACATCCTGTTTTACCAGCACTATTAGTTAAAGTGATTCTCTTATCTCTAGCATATATTTTTGGCTCCTCTTTTATTTATTTATTTACCAATTTTATGTATTGGGTTGTTGCAGGGTCTCATTATGCCGCTCAGACTCAAGGTGATCCTCCTGCTTTCAGCCTCCCCAGCACTAGGATTACAGGACTCTGGCAGGATCAGCCTGCCCTAAGGGCCGGGCAGGCATGGAATGTGGTGCCAGGGATCTAATAGTGGACCCTGCACTTGCCTAATCAGGCACTTTAGTACCCTGAAGTATCACACCAGCCCCACGGCCCATCTTTTAAGTTTAAATGGCTATAGGTGCCTAGGTTAGTGTCTATTTTCTGTTCTACTCCATTGGGCTACATTTTTGTTTGGTACCAGTATCATATTGTTTTGTTACTATGGTTTCGAGGTATCATCTGAGATTGGGTACTGCCTTCAGGATTGTCCTTTTTGTTTGAGTTTGTTTTGAATATTCTAGATCACTTGTAAAGTCTTAGGAATTGTAGGATTTTTTCTACTTTTTTGATTAGCACTCCTAGTATTTTCACAAGGATACTACTGAATCTGTAAATTGGTTTTGGTACTATGGCCACCAAATATCATTTCTGCTAATCCATGAGGAAGGGCAGCCTATCCATTTTATAATGTAGTCTCCAATTTCTTTCCTCCTTGTTCTACACTTTTTTATTACAGAAGTCATCCACCTTTGTTAGTTTATGTCTAGGTGTTTTATTTACTCATTTTTTTGAAACTATTGTAAATAAATTGTTTGCCTGATTTCTTTGGCAGGGTTATTATTGGTGAATAGGAAAGATTGATTTTTGTGTTCTGATTTACTTTCCTACCACTTCATTGAATTTGTTTATCATATCTGTGATTCTTCCAGTATTATATGAAGTATTCTGCAAACAGGGATCCTTTGCCTCTTTCCTTCCTGCCTTGTTTACCATTTATTTCTTCCTCTCACCTCAATGCCCTGCATACAGTTTCAAGTACTACACTGCACAGGAGTGCTGAGTATAGTTATAGAGGAAAATGCCTTTGGTTTTTCCCCACTCAGTATAATGTTGGTTATGGTTTTGCCATCTATTCCATGGCTTTCCTCAGTTCAAGGGAAAATCCTTTTGTACTTATTTTGTTAAGGCATTTCATCATGAAGAAATATCAAAGTTTAACACAAATGTTCCCTGTGTCTGTTGTGGCTTTTATCCTCAATTCTATCTATGTGGTGTATTATATTTGTTGATTTGAACCATCTTTACATCCCTTGAGATGAAATCAACTTGGTCAAAATACACGATCATTATAATGTATTGTTTGAATTCTGTTTGCAAACATACAGGGGATATTTCTATCTATGTTTTTAGCAAAGATATTGGCCAGTTCTTTTCTTGTTTAGGGAATATTGTAATATCAGTATAATGCTAGCTTCACAAAATGAATTTGAAAGTATTACATTTTTCCTATTTCCTGGAAAATGTAAGGAACATTGGTGTTTGTTCTTGTTTAAAGAACAAATATAGAAGTATATCCATGGGCCCATGGGTTTTTCTTGGACAGTTTTTATTACTATTTCTATGTCATTCTTATTATTAAACTCTTTAGATGTATATCTTCTTGGATCAAATTTCATGGTTACATATCTAGATATTTACAGGTTTCTTCTAGATCTTCCAAGTGAGTAAAATACATATTTTAAAATTATTTCTAGTAATATTCTGGATTAGTAGTAAAGTGTCTGTTATAATTTTATCTTTTTATCTCTCATTTATAAATTTGTGTCTTCTCTTTCTTTTAGTAATTTTGTGCAGAGGTTTATCAATATGGTTTGTCTTTTCTAAGATTTAAGCTCAATTCACTAACATGGCTCTTTTAGTCCTATTTCATTAAGTTCTGATCTGACATTTATTGTATTTAATGTATTTTTTCTTTATAATGGGTATGGATTTGTTCTGCTCTTGTTTTTCTAGAACAGTGAAATGCATCATTAGATTATTAATTTGAGATTACTCTGCTTATCTCAGGTAGCCTCTCATGACAATATGCTCACATCCTAGAACTGACTACATTGTGTCCTACAGGTTGTTGTATGTTGTGTCTCCATTATTGTTTGCTTCTAGGGGGTTTTAATTCCCCCCCTCCAGTTATTTCAATAACCTAATAAGTATTCAAGGTGTATCATTCAATTTCTGTTTTTCTAGTTTCTGTGGTATATTTTACTGTGGATTTCATTATGATGTGGTAGACAGGTAAACTAGTCCTGTTTCTTTTGCCTTGATGACTTGCTTTATGGTCTCTTTGGGAGAAAGTTTGACAGGCTGATGAAAAGATTTGGCACTCTACTTCCTTATACGGAACACTGCGTAGAGTTTGCTAAGTCTACATGCCTTTGTTGTTTTTGACTGGCTGACCTATCTATTTGTGAGTGGAGTGTAGAAATTACCTATTCTGATTTTATGTGATCAATCTTTCACTTTATGCCATGTTTGTCCATAAAATTGGGTGTGTTTATTATCTATCTATCTATCTATCCTATTCTGTTTGGTAAATTTTTCCCCTTACCAATGTGGAATACTCTTCTTTGTGTCTTCTGAAAATTTTTAGTTTAATGGATACTTTTTCAGACACAAGTATAGCTAACCCTTCATGCTTTAGACCTCCAACTGTTCATAGCATCATTTTCCATTCTGTCATTCTAGTCTGAGGCCTTTGGAGATGAGATCTATTTCTTACAAGCAACTAAAACTGTGCCTTGGTTTTGTGTTCCAGTCTCTCAGTCTGTGTCTTTGAACTGAGAAATTAGAACTCCAGTATTAAAGTGATATTGACAGTAATGTACTAATTCCTATTCACTATGTTGGTTTTCTAGTGATTGATACATTCCAATTTTTATGTGTTTATGTAATCTCACAATGAGATTTTGTTTATGCCTCATGGTTATGCTTGTCTTCTTCTGTATTTAAGATTTCATATTTTCTATAATACTGGATTAGTTGCCATGAATATCTTTCATTTATGCTAATCTTGGAAAAAGTTTTTCCTTCAATTTTTAAGATCTTTGCAAGATATAATAATACAGATTGACAATTATTTTCTTCAAAGCTTTAAATAGATCATTCTCTGTCCTTTAAAACTTCTGTTGAAAAATTTGATGTTATTCTCAAGGATTTGCTTTCATAAGTGATTTGGCATTTCTCTCTAATAGCTTTAATATTCTTGCTTTGTTCTGAATATTTGGCAATTTGATCATAATATGCTGTAGAATCTTTTTTTAGTCATGTCTCCTTTGGACTTTGAATTCTTTTAGTACATCGATATGCACCATATTCTCCAGACTCAGGAGGACTTTCTGCTGTTACATCAGTGAATATGTTTCCTGAGATATCACCCAATATTTCTTTATTGAGTCCAATTAATTTTTTTAGTTCTTTCAGAGTTGTCCATGAGCTATTGAATAATATTTTCAGTTTTTGATTGCTGTCTAAATGTTCAAATATGTCTAATTTATCTTCAAGCCTAGTTTGTTAGTTTGGTTGTTTTTGGTCTAGCCTACTAGATAAAAAGCCTATCTATCTATCTATCTATCTATCTATCTATCTATCATCTATCTATCTACCTA
>NDGN011480950.1:0-16323 GCA_002564285.1 Tympanoctomys barrerae
CAGGGGCTACTTTAATGACAGGTTTTCACTAAATTGCCCAGCCTGGCCTCAGACTTGTGATCCTCTGGCTTCTGCCTTTGGGAGTGCTGGGATTATAGGTGTGCAGCACTTGACCCTGCTGATAATGGGGATGAAGATTGCTCTGTCTGGCCTTCTTGGAATTGTGCTCTGGTAGGGTGATAGCTTCTCCTTGTGAAGCTGTCTTCTCTGGTCTTGTCTTCTTACACCGAGCAATTCCACCCAGGTGTCACTGTCCCTGTGCATCCCCAGCATGGAGAGAACAATGCGAGGGCAGCAGCTGTCTGCTTCTGGACTTGAAGTGTTGGTAATTAATGGCTAAGAGCACTTACAGCAGTGAGACCTGGACTTGAATCCTGGGTTGCACACAGACAGCTACTCTAACTCGGAAGAGTTACCTAGTCAATAATTGTAATTTCCTCGCCCATGCAGATTAAGTATAATAACGCATGTGAAGCATCAGTTAATAGTAACTGTTGCCCTTACTTATCATGAACCAATTGTTAACTTGCCGGAAGTCAGGCACTCGAGACTCCTGGGCTGAATCTGCCCTTCCCCACACGGCTTCTGCTTCGCCTATGCAATCCTTTAAATAACAGTGAGTTAGTTGCTGACATCTTAAAGTTGGGAAATTTCACACCAAATCTAAAGCTTGGGATTACACCAAACAACCTTTGGTTCTGGAAAACTTGATTTTGTCCTTGTAACAGTCACTCAGTGACGGGGCTGATGACTTTCTGTGGGGTCCATACCACTGTGTTGCCACCACCCAGTCTTCTCTTCCCGTGAGCACATTCCCGAGCTCCCACACTCCCAGGGCTCTTTTGGGATCTAGGCTTCTGGGACTTTGGCTGAGTAAAGTGTAGTGAGGCTTCTGGAACTTAGCAAGTAAATTTAAGCATCTCTTGGCCAATAATGTGTCTACTGCTTCAGTGAAAGAAATCCAGTAGCTTCTTCTTCGAGAGCCAGAGGAGCAGCTACCTTTATTGCTCTCAGCAGTGCCTCTGGGAGCCAAACCCTGCTGGCTCTAGAAAGCCTTTCCTGAGCGCCACTGGTACTTCCCTGGTACTCTCAGCAGCACGGCTTCCCTGCTTGCTCCCTGAAGTATAAGACGTTCCTGGCTCTGGGCTTGAGATCTGTAGGTGTGTCTCTTGCCCCAGCACTGGCCTCTGGAGATTAATGCACAGCACTGCTCCTCTGATTCTCCAGAGCCACCTGGGCTTAGCACCAAAGAACTTTGCTCTTTGAGTTAATAGTGAGGCTGGACATATGCTACTGGCCATGGCTCCGAGGTGCTCCTGGGGTCTGTGTGGGAAGCACTCCCATGGAGGATGCACCCCACGCTCCCCTGCGCTCCCTCTCCCAGTTTCTTATTTTTGTGCGCTGGAGGTGGAGCCGGAGCACGGGGGGGGGGAGTGCATGCAGGCGGGAGTGCTGAGCCCTAGGCTCTCTTCCTCTCAGGCTGTCCTATGGACCCACAACTTCACAGTTGTCCTAGAGGGCTCCCGTCTTAGCTAGATGGGTCTCTTGAGGCCAGTGAGCCTGGGGCATGCTGGGTGTGGGCAAGGCCTCAGGGGGAGGACCTGTGACCACTGGTGGGTCAGCTTTTCAGGTCCTCAGTGAATGCACTGTGTGAGTTCCCTCTTACCCAATGTCCCCTCCCCTGATGGCAGATGTTTCCCAGCAGGCTGCTGGTCACCTGGACAGGAGGGATGGGGAGGTTCCTGCTGCTCATGAGCCAGAGACAGAGAAGAGACTCTTAACAGGCCTGTAAGTAACTGTGAGCTCAAGAACCAGCAGACTTGTGGCGCGGACTTGAGAGATCCGTGTGCAGAGTTGTTCCTTGCTGTTTGGTTTCAAACTTCAATCGCATCTCTTCTCAGGGTGGAGACATTCCATGAAGACACATGCTGAGCTCTGGAGGGCCTGGGACACGGCCTTTGTCCTCTCTCATGGTCTTCCCTACCCACGAGGCAGCTGGGCGCGTGAAGGTGTCTGCTGTTCGGGATCCTCCCACCCCTTTGAGTGTCCCCACTGAGTTCACATTGTTTTAAATGCTTGACCTGAATGTGTTCTGGCTCCAGGTGGAACACATTTTCACTTAAAACCATCAAATATTGGATCTGAAGGGAATGTAGAGATCTATTCCAGAACCCTTATTTTTTTTTTTTTAAATACATGAGGAATTGTAGGTTAGAAACAAAAATGGTATCATGATAAATTCCTCAAACTACATCCAAGGAACGTCATGGGGTGAGAAACGGGAAGGGGTGCCGAGCAACCAGCGAGGAGCAAGTCCACCATCATGGACTGTGTAGGAATGACCTCCGGTTTCCCAAGACCCTTGTAAGGGGGTGGGGTGCACGCCGCGCCGCCGGGGCTGTGGAAGTCCCTGTCTTCTCCTGCTTCTTGGCCTGCTCTGCAGGGGCAGCTCCCTGGGCTCTACCCTCCCATGTAGGAACCTTGTGGCTCTTCAGCCCCCTGTTGGTGTAACTTATTCTACACAGTCATGGCCACTTTGGTGCCAAGCTCACTGTAGGCTCTGGAGTACAGAGCTGCTCTCACAGAGTTCGCTATCAAATTCTCAGTTTATTCAATTTGGTTTCTGCGTTTTAATTGTCCTAGTTCTATTTAAATAAAATTGTGGTACAGTGGGAGTGAGTGAAGGAGTCCCGAGTGAGATCTGAAGAAGAAAGTGATGCTCCCAACCGAGATGGGACAAAGTTGGGCTCCTGCAAGGGCCCTGGGCAGCAGGGTGTTTGGGACAATAGCTGACAGCACTTGAGCCCTGAGGGCTCCTTCCGGGAAGCCCTGTGAGTGTGTGCAGTGCACAAGGGCATCTCGGCATTTTCCGGAGCTGTTTTAGCAGGCTCTCCAGGGGTGCAGACCTGCACACCCAGCGTGTGCCACTGCAGCTCACAGTAGGCACACAGTGGGCAGCAAGTGTGTGCGCTGGTGGTTCCCCATGTGGTTATTTTCTTTCCTAGATTTTTGGAATTGAGATAAACACACAGCAATTAGCATAAAATCAAATACATGTGTCTTAATCATTCGGCCGGGTGAGCTTCACTGTAGATTTCTGTGGCCAGTTTTATTGGGTTCTGGCGATTCAGGCGCTTTCTCTTCTCTGCCCATGTCCCGGACTGAACTGCGACCTCTCAGGCCTTGGTGGGTGGGGCTTGAATCCATTGCCATCCAAGTGAGCCGAGCAAAGAACTTGTGCCAGGAGCAGCAGAGGGCTTCTGCCACTTGTTGGTGACGCAGCACTGTCACCTGCATGCGGGTGCTCCTGCATTCCCAAGGTTCTTCCTGCCACTGGACATTCCACAGCATGAAGGAGATGGAGCTGCCAGCAACTGCTGCCTGAGCTCTTAATTCAGGTTGGGTACAAGGTGGATAGGTGGGAGAGAAAAGGGCTAACGAGGACCTGCGAGCTGGGTGCTGCGGCTATTCCTGTAATCTCAGCACTCTGGGAAACTGAGGCAGGTGGGCCCCAAATATGAGGCCAGCCTGGGCAACTTAATGAACCCATCTCAAAATCAAAGGTGAAAAATGGGCTGAAGATATAGCTTACTTAGTGCTAAAACTTGGGCTCAATCCCTAAAGAAAGGAAGAAAAGAAAGGAAGACAGAAAGATGGAAAGACAGAAAGATACAAAAAAGGCAGAAAGAAAGAAAGAGATAAAAAGAGAAAGAGAAAGGAATAGGAAAAGGAAAAGAAGCAGAGGGCTCTGAATGCTCAGAGTAGAACAGAGCCCTGGCTGTGCAGAGGGTCAGTGTGGACGTGAAGTGAGGACAGGCTGGAGCCTGCTGGAGAAACATTACTCAAAGCTTGGCGAGGGCAGGGGTGCATGGGTGTTCCTCCGTCAGGGCCTCATGAATCCTTGATGAGCTCTCTGTAGACTTGGCTGCTTGGGAGTCCCGTAGGGATGAGAATGGTGTGTAGGTTTTTATTTAGTAGAGATGTGAAAAATTTATTTCCTGTGTGTGTGTTGCGGAGGGGGTGGGATCTACAAATTGTCTGTCCCTAGAAGACATTAACTGATTTAAATTTTGACCTAGTGATCCTACCCTAACTGTTCCTGATTAAACTGCTGATAAAAACAAATGTTTAAAGCTCTCACTGCAAGCAGTTTTAGTGTCACACTGCATCTTACACAGGTTCACTTCATCATAGTCACGTGACACACGACACACGAAGTCTTAGATAGAACAAATGCACCAGAGCAGTACCACACAGTGAGGTGTGTGGGCGGCTGTGTGACATGCTGATGTCGCATAACAACAAAGCTGCCCCACACAGCGCTCCCAGCACAGCTCTCTGCGGCTGTCACCGTGACTGCATTATTTGCACGAGACTCACTTCTTTGAGAATTACCTTGGTGCCAGCTCCTTCTTCAAAAAGATGTGCTGCCTTATCCTCGTGCAGGTGCCTCTCTCTAGGGCTCAGGATAGATCAGAGGGCAGCAGAGAGGCATACCATTCTGAGGTGCCCCTGAGCTCCCTGTCCTGTCCTGCAGTCAGATTCCTGGGCTGGCTGAGCTGGGACCAGTGGGTGCCGGGCCTCGGGGGCAGGCGGAGGAGGTTCTATCAAACTGTGCAGTAGGGCCGCACACACAGCATGCCCAGCCTTCAGTTTTCCATTTGCCAAGCTGTTCCAGGGTGCAGGGCTGCCAACTCGTGAGCCAGTGACTCACGCTGAATGGAAACACTTGCGCTGCAGCGCATAGCTTCTTTCCACCCCAACTGGGCTGTGCTGGCCTAATCAGCTTGGTGCTTTCTTTTACCCCTGTTAATGTATCCATGGGAACACAGAGGCTCCTTCCTCGGGGGTTTCCTAAAATATTACCTAGCATGGCCTCTCCAAGTGGCCAGGTGGGATGGAAGGAAAACAAAGGTGGCTCTGGAAGCCCCTGGAACTGACCTTAAATCCTGACACTTGCAGGGCGAGAAGGCCTGAGGGACAGCCAGGTGGAGTTGAGGCAGTAGAAGCTGGCTGCTTGTCAGGAGCCTTCATTCTACATGAGCAGTGTACTGGCCTCCGGCAGCCTGCAGCTGCATGACTGCCTGGCAAAGTGGTGGAGAAATGCAGGCCACGAGGTAACAGATCACCAGAGAGATAGGAGCCGCCCTACACCTGTCAGGGTCCTGAGGAAGGGGGAGGCTGCGGGTGGGAAGCGACATTCTTCGGGCTGGCAGCAGGGAGCAGGAAGGGCCTACTCCCTTCCCCATTGCCTGTGGCCAGCCGGTGTACTTGAGTTGGCCTCCGTTTGCTCTGAAACAGTAAGGGAAGCCCACGCTTTGCTGCAGGTAAGGTGCTGCCTGTCTCATGCCCACCGCTCAGGCAATCTTTTCAGCTTTAAGAATCAGGTTTTATTATTACTACTATGATCATCACAGAGAAGAGGCTCAGAGAAGTTAAGCTACCAGCCCAGGGTCACACAGCTGGCAAAGGGCAGAAACACAGCTTGGGCCCTGGTCTCTTCACCTTGCCAAGAGCTTCATAGCTGTGTTACACTCATTCCTCCAGGTAAGATTGTGAATGCAGTCGCAGAAAGATTTGGATAATAGGATGGAGGGACTGCCGAGGTTTCCCTTCCCACAGGTATGATTTCGTAGCACGACTGTGGACTTAATGAGACCAAGCGTGCAGGCCGTGTAGCCCTGATGTGCCCTGCAGACCCGAGAAGCGCTAGGCACGCAGAGCGGACGCAGAACACATTGCTGCCGTGCGCTCTCATTAGACGTGTGAGTGCTGTTCTGTGCGTGGAGTAAATCCGGCTTCTCAGGAGGCTCTATAACGCTCAAAACAGCTTTGGCAATTCTCCTTGGAAATGGCTTTCTGAGCCCCAGGCCCACAGCGGGACTCACACATCTCCTCGGTCACGGCAAGCTGGAGTCCTCCGAGGGTAACGCGATCACTACCGAAATCCAAAGGTGAGTCAGAGCCAACTTTGGTGAAGGAGGCAAAATGTCAATTTCGTGTTTTCAGTTTTGTTCAAAACGCGGCAAATAGCACCAAGGCTGTCTCTGGCAGCTATCAGCCAACAAGGCAGACATTGCTAAGACAGGGATTTTATATTCAGGCCTCAGGGTGGGGCCCCTGTGCTGGCATTTGTGGCTTCTTCTGTCTTCCCATGTGATTCCCTCTACCATGTTATGATACCGTGTAGCATGAAGCATGCACTATACCATGGACCTCACGGCCTCCTTGGGCCTTCCTTATACGTTATTCAGCTAAAACAATGAACAGTGCATTCTTGTCACTCAGCAAATATAGTCGAAAGCATAAATAAAGATCAGCATCCGAGTCACAATTTGCCAGACCAAACTATGCTGGGCCCTCTTTTTGGTGACTGTCTTCCTGTCTCCAACCTCTTCTGAGGTCCCCCAGAAGCCTTTGCTCTGTGCCCCCCTTACCTTATCGCTTCCTTCAGTCCACCTCAAAGACCCCTCACCTTGTTTCTCCTCAAGTTCTGTTTCTACTTGGGTCCTCCCTTCACACCAAAAGTTCCCTTAAGTGCCACCCCTCATGGAGCTCCAGCCCGCTGTGCCTGCCAGCCGGCTGTTCTTCTCCACATGCTTGCTCTCTGGGAGCCTGACTCCATCTCAAGCATCAGAGCCATTTGCGTCCCTCCTGTTCCTCTCCTGGGCTTCTTTTTCCTCTGGGAGGTTTCTACATCCACCTCATCTCTCAAGAAGAAACCCTGAAGTGATCTTCATTTTCTCCTTTGTTCACTCTGTCATGGAAAGAAATAATTCTGCTTCCAGAATGTTCCTTGCATCTCTAGTTTCTGATCTATGCTGAGGAGAAGCTGGCAGGTGAGACCCTCTTTCTTGGCATTTGCACAACCAAAACACCCCTAGAGCTTGCCCTGGCCACACCCGCAGCTGCCAGGCTTTCCCTCAGCCTTACAGCTTCCTCTAAAACCTGCTGCATGCATGACCCCTCACCCTCATTGTTCTAGATTTTTCTACCACTACATCCCTTGCCATTTTTAGCCAGTCACTTTCAAAGTGTGATCTTTTGATCAACAGAATCAGCACCACCTAGAGCTTATCAAAAATGCACATTTTTGGGTCCTATCCTAGACCTTCCTAGTGAGGATGGGACCTGCGCGTGAACCAGGTTTCCAGATGTTCCAGTGTAGTGGAAGCTTGAGAATCCCTGGGATAATAATGGCAGATTTTTCATTTATCTCTGAAAATTCGAGTTATGTGTATGCGCTCGTGATTTTGTTCATGAATGTCTTCTGAGTGGAAAAACTTGCCTCTTTCACACCACCTCCCCTCCCTCCAGCACTCTAGTCTCTCCCCACATTCTGTCCCTTATTCAATTGCCTTCCCGAACATCAGCTCTCCATGAAGCTTTCCTGGAGTCTCAGAACCCCAGAGAGCTGCTCTTACCTTTGAGTTCTCGCTAGCCCTGCTTCTTGGACCATTTAGATGTTTCTTTCCTGTCTTCTTTAGATGTTTGTCCTCCTTACTAGACTGTGAACTCTGGGAATAACATGTAAGATGGCTCTCTCAGTAGCTACAGCCTCACACCCAGTGACTATCTGCTGAACTGATGTGGCTGAGGGCCCTGCTTCAGGAGCCTTAGCAGGAAGGGGTGAGCTTGGTTCTAGAGAGGGTATCCGGCCAGATACCAAGCAGCCCAGCCTGCAGGAGCCTGATGTCCCGTAGCAGCTGTCCTGTGACGCCCCAATGGGGTCAGTTGATTTCGGAAACATATCGAAGTCTCAGTTTCTCTGAAAGTAAGAACTTTCAGAGGAATTCTTACCTTCTTTGAAGGTAAGGACAGAAGGTAAGAACAGAAAGGAGATTGTTATCAGAAAGACCATCAAAGAAAAGACCAGGAGACCCAAGCCCATGCACATAAACTGGAAAGGTAAATATAGGTTGCCCCCTGCATCCTAAAAAAGAAAAAAAGACACAAAGGTCTGTGGCTTTCTTATCTGATGGGTTTGGCTGTTGTAGTACTGATGTGGACATGAAAAGTAGTTACCAGGGTGGGGGATATCGCTCAGCGGTACAGCACTGGCCTGGCAAGCATGAGATTGCAAGTTTGATCCCCACTACCAAAAAAAAGAAAAATGCAACAGCCGGGGTTTGATCCCCAGCCTGCCATGCTGGCCCTGCCCCTGAGGTGCACTGAGATGGTGAATGGGACCAGGCGTGGTGGCATGCGGCTATAATCTCAGCACTTGGGGGCTGAAAACAGGAGAATCACTATGAGTCCCATCTATGTAGTGAAACCCTGTAGACCCTGTCCTAAAAACAGAAGAAAAAAATTTACCATCACGAGGCCCTTAGCTGACTTTTGGTCCTTTATTTCTCTCTGTTGATTGTAGCCTCCACTGTGTCCCTTCCTATGTTGAAACTCCAGCTTCCAATGTGGCGGTACTTGGACATAGGAGCTTTAAATAAAGTTAAATGAGACCCAAAAGCTGGGATTCTAATCCAGTATGACAGAAGTCCTTACTGGAAGAGGAAGAGGGATCGGGGATGCCAGTGCATGGAGGAAAGGCCGTGTGAGGATGGGAGATGTTGGTACCTGCAAGCCTGTAAGAGAGGGATTGGAAAGCCCATCCTGGCCACACCCGGCTCTCAGACTTCTCGCTTCCTGAGCTGTGGAGGAATGAATTTCCGTAACCCACTCAGTCTTTTGGCGTATTCTATTACGGCAGGCTGAGGAGACTTGCATCTTGCTGCTTGCCCTTGCTCCCCATCCTTCTCTTTTCCCTATGAAAGACTCGATCCCTGTCTTTCATTCTTTTCTTTCTCCATTAAACACACAAGCAAATCCGAAATTGATATGAGAACCATAGTTGAGAGATTTTGTGGAAGCTCAGGCTTTGCAAACTGAAAGGTTTGGTTTCCACAGTAACAAATCTTTCATTAGAAATCATGATTTTAGACTTGTGTTCCATTAGGGTTCTTAAAATATACACTCTTATAAATATACATATATGCTTATAATTACATGTCATTTGGTTAGTCGTATGGGTCCACCCTTCCTGATCTAATTCTGGAGTTTCACTCAGCTCTTATATGGCTACAGACTAAATGATTAAAGAATTTAAATGCGTCCAACCCTCCCTAACTCAACTTGGGGGCCCGCTTCCCAGTCTGTCTCATGCTTCTTCCTCCACCCTGACACCTCAAGTCCCAGAAAATATCTCAGAAGGGAAAGCCTTTGCTGTGCTTTGAAATCAGCTAGTTCAGTTATCTCTAGAATAGGAACTGCCTGTCGTAGAAATGGGAAAAGTATGAGAACAGATGTAATAAAAAAATCAAAAATCTTAGGCTGAAGAGGAGACACTGCCCAAAGGAAAGCTATTTTACATTTTTACCAACTGATCGTTTCGGCCCTGTATGGAGTTAGGGGTAGAGATTGTATAAAGGTTTACTAAAGTAGCATAAATAACAAACAATGATGAGAACAATGATGGTAATTTTCTAATTTCATCATGTATGCAGATGTCTATGAAAGTTCTGAGAAATTAATTTTACAGGTAATAAAAGAGGAAGATCAGAGGAGGTCCCACTTAGTGGATAAATAGTATGACCAGAAAACAGAAATCTTACTCCAGCTATAACACATCATTCTGTGGTATGTGAAAGGATTTTGATCAATTCTTTTTCATTCTCTATTTCCTTGCCTGCTGGGATACTAATTTCATGACTGTTAGGCTCTTGTACTGTGAGTGCCTTTTATAATCTGCTGTTTTTCTTCAATGTTCCATCCAATGGTCCCAGTTCTCTCTGCTGGTGCAGCTTCATGTGCCATGAGCTGGCTTCTCCTCTGTCTGATCTCGTTTCAGACCCATCAGGGGATTCTCACTTTCCAATACTGCAGTTCTAAAATGGTCATTTCCTTTTTAAAAAAATGTATTTCAATCCTCAGTTCAAATGCTTCATCTTCGTACCCATTGTTTTACCCATCTTTTTTGTTTTCTTTTAGAGTGTATATTCTTTTGCGGTCTTTCTCTGCTGACTCGAGCTCCTGGATGTTTGGGGAATCTACTTTACTGTGTTTTTCTCTTATTATTGGTCATGATTTCTTACCTCTGCTTAGTCTCACTACTTACAGTTATTTGTCAAACGATACATACAGAAGAATGGCAGAGGATCGGGGGATGCTTTTCTCCTCAGAGGAGCTGCCCTTTCTTCAGCTGGGCTGAGTGTAGGAACCAACCACTGCACTGCACGAGTTAGGAAACAGGCCACACTGAGGGAAGAGCCAGGCTCGGCTCACTCGAGGCTCTCCTGGCTTTAGGGGAGGCCGAGGGTGTGTGGAAGGGCCCTTTTTGAGCGTGACTTGGACTTTGGCTCCTAAGAAATGGGTGATCGGGGTGTACTAGCTTTCCATCATTGACTAGATAACAATCAAATTAAAAGACAAAATAGGTTTATTTTGGCTGGTGTGACAGTCGTGGTTCCTAGACCCTGTCACTTGGTACCTGTGATGGCTGGGAACAGGAGAGGGCTATAACCGCCTCCCATCAGGCCACGTCTCTCAAAGGTTCCACCACCTCAACTGGTGCCATAAACTGGTAACTAAGCCTTCAACACATGAGGCAGTAAGTGCCCAAACTGTGTGTGTGGAGGGGTGGGGGCCGAGGCTGGGGTCCTGTTCTTCTTGCTCAGTCCCCTTTCTGGGTAAGTCTCCTGGGATTTGGATTGAGAGCCTATTGCATCCTTGGCACCTCTGCCCTGGGAATTGAACTCTTATTCTCTCCAACACCCAAACTCTTCTGCTAGGAAGTCTTTAGGGTGCTGTTGAAGACCTTTCATTTACTATGACTTTGGCTGAAACTCTGGGGCTGTGGGAGGTGTCGCTTTTCCAAGTTGGCTTAGCTCTCTGGTGTCCTAGGCAACCTGGGCATAAAATCTGCCCCACAAGAAATGTCGGGACAAGTCGCGCTCCCCCCTAGATTCCATTCTTATGCCAGCACACAGGGCTGTGCAAAGCCTTGATTTCCCTTCAGCTCTACATACAGCAGCCCCATCCCAAGTCAGGGCTCAGCATCTGCCCCCGGCAAGAAAGCCGATCGCCCTCATCTCATCGTGCGTGTGCTCGTCCCCTACAGAGTGTTTAGTCCTCTTGTTTTCTTTGTTCTCTGATTCTTCATACTGTTTTGAAAACCCTGGTTTTGTGATACGTGTTGTCTCCCTCAGCTGCTGCAGTGGGAGGAATGTTTTTCACTACCTTCTAAATCCCAGGTGGAAGCAAAACTGTAGGACCTGCGAATCTAATTTTTCATCAGTGAGAGCATACTAAGTCATATTCTTTTGCCAACAATATGAAAATGAGTAAACGTATAGGAAAGTTGAGAGAAGTTTGCTGTAAATAGCCCACACACCCAGTGGGGTGTGGGGAAGCTGGCTCTCCAGGGAATGCATATTGAAAATTTCTGATTTGTACCATTTACTGCGTCTTCCGGTGTGGGTAGTCCCGCCGCTGCCAATTCTAAGGTATCAGTATGAATTGAGAAAAGCCTCTGCCATACTAGCTCTTAGGTCTCTACCTGGGCCTAAGGGGCTTTTTCTTTTTTTTTTTTTAATATTTCATACAGGGTCTACAGGGTCTCATTACACATTTTATATTTCTACAGGGTCTCATTACACAGATTGGACTCATAGTGATCCTCCTGTTTTCAGCCTCCCAAGCACTGGGATTACAGGCACATGCCACCATGTTCAGTCTCAATCGCTGTCTCAGCATGCCCAGGGGGCAGGGCCGGCATGGCACATTGGGAATCAAACCCCAGCCTCTGAGCTCTGCCTTAGCAGGTGCTTTAGTCCACTGAGCTACCTGGCCGGCCCCACAGCACAGATTTTGGTACGAGGAATTGATGTTGGGTTGGACAGGTAGCCAGCCTTCTACTCAGGCTCTTTCCATCTTATTTTTGATACACTGAAAGGAGTGCAATTCTCCCGACTTCAGCATGGTATTAGCTGGACTTTACTCCTTGCGGTGTTTTCTTTTGATGTCTTACTCATATACCTGCTAAGTATTAACAAATTTATGCACTTGTGTAATCTACATAAAAATATACCATTACCCTAGAAATTTCCCTTAAGGTTTGGCCAATTAAGATTTTCAGCTTTTTTTTTTATGAGAATGGTCACTAAACCAAGCTTCCTTCATTGTACTCGACAGCTGTATCTGCCACGCATGCTTTTCTACTGGTTCCAGCTCACACTCACCAGAATGTATGAGCTGAACTTTTCTAATATTCAGCTGTGACAGTGGATGTAATATGATAGTCCGAGAGTGGCAGTGTCTAAAGTATACGCCCATGTTGAGTCACACTGTGAAAGGATCACAGACGCCAAACACAGCGCAAGCGCTCGGTCCCCAAGACCCAGGAGTGAACAAGCAGTCTCACATCCTTCCCTTGTGAGTCCCTTCCGCTCCGGCATCCACACAGAGTCTACATGAATCATCCTGAAAACAATCCCATGACATGGCTGAATCTCAAAGAGCAGGGCTTGCCCACCCCGACCCCTGCCTGATGCTCCCACGCTTCCCTTGAGCGTGCGTGCGTCTGGCTTGCAATCATCGTAACTCAAGGAAAATATCAGTCAACTAAAAAAACTAAATCCAAAAACTAACAGAAAACGGAAGAAAACAATCACTTGCCTTCAATTATGAGAAAGGACATTTTAGATTGAAGTAGTGAAAAATACTGGACAGTATTTCAAAGCGCGAAGCGCAGAACTGTGCTCTAGAGGAAGAAAGCAAGTTTAGAGAAGAGCAAATGAAGACTTCCGCCTAAAGGGTCAAAGTTCAAAACATTTTCAAACATAATTTGATATATTTGTGATATTAACCATGACAGTGCTTAGGACCTTGCCATTGTCTTTTATTATTAAAATGTTAATTTTATAGCATCTTTCATGTGTATCATTATTTATGAATGTTTTGTTCTGGTCACTTTACTTGCTAGATCTAGAAGAATGGAGGAGTTAGGAGAAAGCACATTTCTTTTCCTATATAATTAAGTGGGGGACTGCTAGAAACTTCCAGTTTTATGATTTGATGACCTCATAACTCTCCAGTGGCCAAATATCCCAATTTTTTTTAGATAATTTCTTTGAAAAAATATGATGCCCAGAAATAACAGACTGTTTAGGGCTTTGTTATTCAGCTCATTTGACAAATATATACATTTATATATTTTCTTCTAGTCTCTTTTTTATAAATCTTCAGAGTGATGCCTTGCAGAAGAATTTGTAACTTGTTTAATCATCATCCTGCTAATTAACACTTATGTTTTCAAATTTTTCATATGAAAAATTATTGCTACAAGCCATATCAAATCATAGAAAGCTATTATTGAAGCCATAAATCAGGGGGCATAGAAACATCATAAAATCTTTTAAAAGATTTATCAGTTTCATGTCTATTAATAGAGAAGGGTGTTCATTTCACTGCAACTTTACCAACACCAAATGACAGTAATGAATCAGAAACTTCAAATTGGGGCAGTCTCTGAAGTGTTAGATGAATACATTATTATACCAGCTTGGGAAATTTTATAGAAGAGGTCATGTAGGTTTAGGTGGAGGAAATTTAAGGGCTTATCTAATCTTATGTAATTATATTTATAATTAATTTAAATTATGATGCAGCTACTTATTCCAGGATTAGATTAGTTGCATGATAAAGCAATTAATTGCCTCAAAGTATTACTATAAAGGGTACAAGAAAAGACTAAATTTTCCAAATGATAGATAGCGGTATATTATTTTGCCTTTCAGGATTTTGGAAGACTTAAGTTTGGCATGCTTGCAATTAATTCATTTAAATTGCAAACTAGTTTCATTAATCTACCAATGTGTGCATGAGCACATGTCTAACATAAATAAGTATGTTAGCTCGGTCTGGCATAACCAAGTACCTCCTGGTGGTTTAAACCACAGAAACTAATTTCTTCCAGTTCAGCTAAAGTTCAAAATCAGAGCCGCTAGTCTGGTGGATTTCTGAAGGCTCTCCTGGCTTGCGGCTGACAGACTTCCCAGTGTTGTGGAAGTGTTACAGTTTAGATCTAAAGTATTCCCCAAGACCTGTGTATGTGGAGAGGGGGTTTTTGGAAGATGATTGGATCATGGAGCCCTATACTCATCAAAGGATTAATCCACCGCTGAATATGCTGTTACAAGGTGGGGGTTGGCTGGGGGTGGGTCCCTAGGGAATGAGCTGGGAGGGCCTGCTGTTGTCCCTGTGGCCCCGTCCTTGGTGCTCTGCTTCTGGGCTGTCAGGAGGTGAGCAGCTGTCCTCCACTGTGCCCTTCCTCCATGCCTCTTCTGCTTTCCACCCAGCCAACCATGGACGGAACTCATTAGGACTATGAGCCAAAAGGAACATCCACTCCTTGAGGTTGTAGGCGTCAGGTATTTTGCCCCAGCAAGGAGAAACTTAATATAAAAGTATATATACATTTTAATTTTTTTATTATTGCATGCTTACAGTACCTAATGTTTACACTCCTGGTGCAAAGTTGGTACCCGTACATAGCACATTTAACTCTCTTTGCCCCTCCCTCCATCCATTGATCACCTTCACATTTGACAAAGACCTATCTCCTGCTTGCTGCTATCTATATTTTACAGTAGTACCTCAGTTCATGAACTTAATTCTTTCCATAAATTCTGGTTATGAGCTGAATTGGTGGGCCAGAAAGATGGCTCAATGGAATAAGCACTTCCCTGGCAAGCGCAAGGGCCTGAGTTCAATCTCCGGTTCTGCCACAAAAAAAAAAATAAATAAATAAAAATAAAAAAAAATAAATAAAAGAAACTGAATTGGAGGAGAACCAAACCAAAGTTCACCAGAATCTAGCCACTGAATGGGATTTGATTCTTGTTCAACTCAATTTGCAATGAGAATTATTGAAAGAAGTCTATGAATGAAAATACCACTATATTTTGTTCTTTATTTATATTTTGGGTTTCTCATATAAGATAATCCATGGAATATCTAAGCTCTTCTATCTGATATTTTTCACTTAGCATTATGGTCTCAAGGTGCTTCCATTTCCCTATAAAGAGGCCAAGTTTACCTTTCCTCACAGCAGAGTAGTACAGTACCCCATGGTGGGTGAAGACCACATTCGCTTCATCATCTCATCTGTTGATGGACATGTAGTCTACCTCCAGATATCAAATTAGTTTTGTTCTCAGTCTTATTCTTTGGACTCTGGATCTTTCTCTGAGTTCTTCTCCAATTTCTGAAATGGAGGGCTTAGTCTCCAATTAAAAGTGATAAACAATGCTGGGATTTCTTGAGAATTTGACCTCAGACCCAGTCCCCTTCAGACTGAAGAGCAGTGTTAAAACCTCTTAGATTAACTATTGCTCCCAATACTTAGTGACTAAACAACTGTCATTTTTATTATCTGTCATGGTTTCTATTGATCAAGGATTTGGGAAGGGCTTGGGTGTGTGATTGGTTTGAGCATCTCTTGTATTCTGTAATCAGATGGTGGTTGACACTGGGACAAAGGAAGATGCGCTGGAGCATAGACAGCTGACTGGTAACTCTTTTTCTGCACACAGCCATCAACACCTTGGTGTGGTCTTTCTGCGTGGGCTGGGTTGTGCTTCCTCACATCATGGCTGCCCCAGTGCAACCAGACCCTCTGTTCAGTGCTGTACCAGTGTCCAACTCACAAGTTGGAAACAGCAGCATCCTTTCCAGTACCTAGTCTTTGGGGCCAGGCAGATCTCTTTCTTGACATTTTGTCAGTTACAAGACAGACCTAGTTTCAAGGAAGAGAGACAGAACCCCTACCATTTAACAAGAGTGTGGCACGGTTCTGGAACAGTAAACAGTCTCAAGAGTACAGAAGGAATTACCATTAAAACTGGCTGTTTTTCTTGGATATGAGATGTGAAAGGAGACATGGTCACCATTCCAGTGCATCGGGAGAACTGTCACGTAGGAAAAGGTCAGCTATGTCCTGGGTTATTTCAGAGGATGAGCACAGAGCTTTCAGCATCTTAAATATCCAGTGTAAAAATTTAGAAGTTTCTATGGCTAATCATCTTTATTTCTCCCTGTTTTCACCTTTACTGGAGAATAACTGACAAATAAAAATTATACATACATATGTATGTATATATATATACATACATATGTATGGTGTCTATAATATGAAGTTTTGATGCATACATTATAAAGTATTACCATAATCAAGCCGACCTGTTACCTTTGTGTGTATGTGTAATATGGAAGACTAAAAAACTCCACCAAGAAGCTACTAGAATTAATACAGAAATTCAGTAGCATAGC
>NDGN011480951.1:0-10617 GCA_002564285.1 Tympanoctomys barrerae
GCTTGGGAGGCTGAAAACAGGAGGATCACTATGAGTCCAATCTGTGTAGTGAGACCCTATAGTAAATACATGGAGAAAAAAAAAAAAAAAAAGAAATAGAAAAGCCTATTGGTCAGACAAAAAATTTAAAATCAAAATATATCAAATATCAAGACTGGATGTTTTAGAGAAAAATAAGGCATAGTGGTCTGGGGATGGAAAGGGAGCTGCCAAAGCTCAGAGCATTTATTTTGAGGAACAAGCCTCAGCCCAGGCAATCAAGGTAGCTGCATAGGTGGCGCCATTTCTGTACATCTCACCCCAACATGGAGTGCTGTGAAAGAGCACCAGGCAGGGGAAGCCTTGGGGCAAGCCTGGAAGGCAAGGACTGGCTTAGAGTCTTCTTTTAAAGGGACCTGATGCAGGAAGTCACATCTGGGCTTTGAGCTAAGGGACATGGGAGGAGCTGGAAGGGAACTCAAGGTGCACTGCAACAGATTAGTGGTGGAACAGAGGGAGGGAGGCACCAGTAATTCAACCTATTTTGATGTAAAAGTCTGGGGAAAGCCAGAAAAGCAGATTAGAGGTAGTTGCAAGGGTCTTGAGTGCTGGGCCAGAGAGTAATTCTTTCTCTAAAAGTATTGTGGAAAGCATTGAATGAGCCAATCAGTGAGTAGCAGGGTGCACAGCTCTCTTGATTTCCAGTGGAAAAACTCACATAAATACACCCAGACATATAAGACCGCAAGACGCACACCAAATGATACCAGTTACCGCTGCATGGTGGAACTGTGAACTGCGAATTTTTTCTTTATGCTCTTCTCTATTTTCTAAATTTTCTATAATTTGCCATCATTACTTGTAAGAATACAACATGAAGAATAAGCATTATTACCATCACAAAGGAAAGATTTAACATAGGAATTGCCCAAGAAAATGTTTTAGAAAAGTAAAGCGAGCAGTGGACACAGATTGAAGAGAGAAGAGGAAAAGAAGGGAGGTTACACAGCAGCCCTCCCAGCCACAGAACCCCGGCTGCTTTCCCCTGGAAGGCTGGGTCTGGCTCTGCGCTGGACAACAAACTGGAAGCAGCTGCACAGGGGGTTCCTTCTAGTCACTTGGGTTACACAACTCCCAAGTCAACCTACAAGAGACGGGGACCACACATTACTTGAGAAGCTAGATGAAGGTCCCAATGCATGGTGTCATTTCTCTAGATTAGTCCACAGGAGCTGTCACCTTCCTTCCTACAATTTTTGGAAGTAGGTTAGAGTAGGAGAGGGTGTCTTTCAGCGGCTCTGTCAGAAATGGAGGGCACTCTACAATCAGGCCCTTATTTCCAATTCATTCCCACCAAAGGTTCACCCTCTGCTATAGCTAAATTAAGTTCCCCATGTCCTATGTCACACACTGAAGTCTTGGGGCCTTTGGGATATGATTGTGTTTACAGGAGGTCAAGATGACAAGGCTCCTATGATGGCACGTCGCCTGTAAAACACCCGTGAGCTTGATGGTTGCACTATATGAGGACACAGAGGTAGGTGAGACGCCATCTCTATGTCAACAAGAGAGCCACATCAGAACCTCAATGGGCTGGCACCCAGGTCAGACTTCCATCCTCAAGAACAGTGTAAAACAAATGCCCGTCACTAAACCAGCCCATCTGTGTATGCCATTATGACAGCTCAGACAAACTCAGACAACTTCTCTCCCCCCGAATTTCTCCTGGAAGTATTGGCTGTGCTTTTTGTCTTGTTTTGTTTTGTTTGTTTGTTTGTTTGTTTTTGACAATGTCATAGTGCACCTTGTTTTTATGTGTTCAGGTATGGATCATGAACCTTGTTATATGAGTATGTGAAGCCAGAGTCACATTCTCAGATTCTGGCGTCCTCTCACTGGCAGCAGAGGGTCATCCATGTGTTCATCACTCAGTCCAAAAATGTATTACATAGCTCACCTGTGCCCAGCATGGTGATAACGCTCAGGAATAGAACAAAGACAAATAGGCGGTCCCTGGGCTCCTGACACTCACAGTGGTGTAGCAGAACAGATAGTTTGTACCCAAACAAACCTGAGGAGCAGAATAAGCCTCTGCAGGCATGTGGAGTGTGCGGGCACACAGAGGAAGGCGTGATCTTGTGCCTGAAAAGTGCAGATGCTCTGAAAAGACCTTCCCCACACGCTGGCACTGCCAGGAAGGTGGTGGCTCTGCCAGGAAGGTGGTGGCACTGGCAGGAAGGTGATGGCACTGGCAAGAAGACAAGAGCTCACAAATCAGAATGATGTTTCCATCTAAACCGGGGCAACAACAGGATGACGAATACAGGTATGTGAAGGAGAAATGGAATGGACTGGCTGTGTGTGTGTGTGTGCGTGCGTGCGTGCGTGTGTGTGTATTAGGGATAGGAGGATTATTGACAAAGAAAGCTAGGACTAGTGTCAAGTAGGTTGGGGTGAATCATAAAGGACACTGATTCCTGGATGGAAATGGAACCCTGTCTTGGTCACTTTCCTCTTCGTGGTCACAGTACCCAACACCTAAAACTTAGAGGCAGTGAGGTTTACTGTAGCTCACGGTCTTAGAGGACTTGGGCAGTGTGCTCTGCTGGCTCCAGGGGAAGCACGGCCGGGTGGAAATGCCTGGCGGAGGTGAGCACACACAGCATACCTGTGTGGCGGCCAGGAAGCAGGAGCAACGGAAGGAGCCCGGGAAGGGAATCCGCCCTTCCAGGCCGCCTCTTCGGGCCAGACCCCACCCTTAACAGCACCCTGATGAGTACAGTGCTGTCGAGATCCACATCGCCTCCCCAGAGCCCGAGCCCTGGATACATATGCGCCATTTGGAGGCTTTCTAGGTCTAAGCCACAGCGAACCCTGTATTACACTTAAAATTGTCTTATGCTGCTCTTAGGGATTTCTAAGCAGGAAAGTGAGCGGTCGAATCGGCATCTTTGCTGGTAATGTTCCAGCTGAGAGACGGTGAGTGCATGGCAGAGAAAAGCCGGGAGGGGAAAGATGAGGAATTGGGTTCAGAACCATGTTGTTGTAATTCGAACAGTGGTGTTGTACGATTTTTCTCAAATATATTTCATAGCCCTGAATAAGGCAGGGTGAAAAGAAAAAACAAAACAAAAAACAAAAAAAACAGATGGGCAGTTTATCCTGAGTTCAGAATGAGAAAGGCAGACGCGGTGGAAAGCCGCAGGATTTCCGGAACTCCAAACGTCAGTGTGAGGCGCGTGTGACCCTGCGTGGGATCTAGATGCGCCAACTGGAAGAGGCGGAGGAACAGCCCTGACTCAAGCACAGACGCCCAGGGAGCCTGAAGAACTGATCGCAGCATAAAAATGACACCAGAAAAATGATCTGAAATTCCAGGATTTCAAATAGTGATGAGCATTTGTAGAAGTGACAAGGCTCAGCGTCGGGCCCCTAGTGAAGGTAATTCATTAATGTAAAGAGGACGTGAAAGTTCTCAGAGGGAGTTAATTGCAGGTGCCAAGAGACTCGGCTGTTACACGGGTCATCGCAAAGGACATTGAAGGCAGCCAGTGGCAGGGGCTGAAGGGCTGAGGCGGACCACGGGAAAGGCCACGGTCCTCAGAGAGTGGGTGTCGGGAGGAGGCATTGGAGGGGTGCAGATGACCTTCCAAATCCTTAGAGGCACTAGAATTCAAGGCTTTGGGGAAAAGCACTATGCACGCTGTAGAACCCTGGGAAGCTTCGGGGCAAACCCAGAATCAGGTCCTTTCCCCAGACCCTGCCAAAGCCCCGGGCCAGGCCCAGGCGCCGCTGCCCACTCCAAGGCGAGGAAACTGATATCCCACAAACCCCACTTCAGGGACTCTTGCAAGCGCTCCACTGTGTTCTCTGAGTTCCCTGCCGTTCCCTCAACCCCTTGAAATGTCCCTTACTAAAATATAATGGTGCCCATATTACAAAAGAGCTCTTATGTAGCCCCGGAGCTCTTCGAGTGTCCCCTGTTGCTGCTCTAGGCCAGTCCCCACCCCCACCGTAACTCCTGGTCCTCTGTGTACAACTCGGCCTGTGATACCACACCCTCCCTTTGTCTTGATTGCTATCCGTTGTCTCTTCCTCGGCCCCTTGCCCTGGCCTCATACATTTTCCTTGCTCCCTGTGTATTCCTCCACAGCTCTTCTCCTCTTCTTATTGAATTCAGGGCCACTCCAAGAATGGCCCAGTTTTCTGATTTAACCCCAGCAGCCATCTATTCCCATAGTTATATTGTGGATCTTACCACTTCCAGAAATTGAACTCATCTGAAAACATTTTATTTTTTCAAGTATGTTTGCAACCCTGATTCTAAGCCCCGGCTCACTGCTGGTGTATCTCTACTTTCACAAGTCTCTGAATTTCATCCATTAGAATATATCACACACACACACACACACACACACACACACACCAGGGACTATTGAAAGTTGCAGCTTCAACTTAGCAATTAGCATGTTATGGTTTCTCAGAAGTTCTTGAAAGAATAAAAATTCAAACCTGATCAGAGAAATACGAATGGTCAGGTTTCAGTGAAGACAACGGTGTAGACCATACAACAGCGGGGAGCAGGAACAGAGGACAATTGAAGGTCACAAGCTAAAAGGAACAAGCCCTGACCTCACACTGGGTGCTATCCCTGGACCGAATGACGAAGACTTTAGCCCTGCAGATTTACATCGGGCCACGTAAAAGAAAGAACGGAACTCAGAAAGGATCTACCTTAGACTGCGACAGTGACCACGGAATGGTTGTAGGGGGAGGCAGGAGACAGTGAATGATCAAGAGGTGGCTGCACATGATGGACCGCCTCGGGATTTCATCTGAAACCCTCATGTGGAACCATCGTGTCCTCCTTCTGAGTATCAGGGAAGATCAGGGCTGCACTCAGATACACACGGCAGAGGTCGGCCTGGCAGGCACACAACAGGCGGAGGGAGTGGGTGGAGCAAAAGGAAGGACACTGGAAAACCAATGAGAGTAACAGAATAAAAATCTCTAGTGATTCTTAGAACATCAATTCTTTTTTTTAATGTTGCAACACAAATTTCAGAATTCAACCTGTGTGACTTTAAAGAAATGGAACTTTAGAGTCATATGATTATGCGTCTTAGTTATTTTTTACTTGTTGCTGGGACAAATACCCAACACTCAAAATGAAGGAAGGAAAAGTTTATTTAGCTCACAGTTTGTGGAGGTTTCAGTCCATACTTGACTGGCTCCAAGAAGACCGGCACTCCACCGCGAAGACCAAGCTCCTCCGAAGTGTCACAGCTGCAAAGTGGCACCACTAAGGTGAGACTTCTCCAAGGAAGCGGAGCAGGGCAGCAGAGAAGCCTTCCTCAACCCCTTTATGTGCACTTTTTGGGCTGAGTCACTCCCAGGGGTGTTCCCTAGGGTAGAACCAATTGCACCCCAGGGCGGGCAGGAACTGCCTCAGCAATGTAGTCAAGATGACACAATGTATCAACCACCACACTAAGGAAAACCACACCACAAACCCACCTTTTTAAAAAGGTTTCATCAAATGATTAACAATACTTTGTTGTCCATTCTTGCCCTAACAGTATCTTCTTAAGCTACGATGGACAGGCTGGCATATGCGCAAGTCTTTATAGCTCCATCAGTGCGAGCATAGGGGTCCACTCCTGTAGCTGCCACCCAGCCCCCGAGGACAACGCAATCCTGATAAACTCCAGGGCTTCACATGAAGAAACAAAACATCCTTGTGCGAGGCGATGTGCATTCTCAGCGCCTCCTCCAGCCTCAGCCCAAGGGGACCAAGACAGTCTTGTGTGGTTCAGGTCATGACCGGAATCAAACAGCTATCTTTACATTATCATAATACACAAAACGTAAGTATGGCTTCATTCTTTTCTGAAAAAAAAAATGTGCCAGCCATGGTAGCTCTATATTTAGAGAAAAAGGAGGAAGGTTTTCTCATGGTTTGGAGAATCATCTGTGACCTTGCTGCTCTGAGGAGAATTTTCCCTGGTTAGTGTATTACTGAAAGCCACTAATAACCCCAGTTCTCCTGCTTTGCTTTGCCCTTGTGTCCTCGGGGAAGGTAGGTATAATTCTGTCAAGTGTGAAATCAAAGGGACCAGAGCCTAAATAAATAAATAAATAAATAAAAAGCGGTTATTATACTGCTTTCACGTTTGTGAGTCTTGCCCTAGTGGGGTGGTCTGTGGTTGCCATGGCAATGAATCTGGCAACAATGCTGGGAGTCTTCCAGGAACTGGGGTTGGAAACTATGGAGCTAAAATACATCTGTCAGAGGTAATAAAGAGCTCTCTGTGTAAACATTTCTGTCTGACTGCTCCCCTCAGCCACCTGCCCAGGGCCAGGAGACAGTGGGCACGATGCAGCAGCAGGGATCTTGGTACGGGGAACCAGCCTGAGACATCACATCACATGTCACACACGCCATCCCGGTTGCCCATCTTCTGATAGGGACAGGACTCCACCCAGATGGAGAGTATCTGTCCATGTAATAAGCTAGACACTGATTCTCGGGCTGAACTCTGGATTTCTTGGCCAATGATTTACAACAATTCTCAGATTCAGGTTTAAAAGTTGGATTCCTCACGGTCTCACCAACCACCACCTCTAATATTTGCCTTTTCCTGAACTGACTTTTTCTGTTGCTGTTTTCTCCATTGTAATAAGTATACAGAATCAAGCTGAGCTTTTGAATCCTTCTTCAAATTGAGGAAAAGCAAATCTTACCAGCCTCTCCCTCCCACTGTGCTTACCTTTATCTTCTGTATCCATTCACTTATTCACTCAAATATACGTATGAACCCCTACTGCGCCCTAATAATGCAATAAGGAAAGAACAGGAGAAAAAGACCAGTGTCTATGAAGGGGCTTAGGGCAGAAAACAGAGAGTATGACTCCATAGGGTGACAAATCTGTCATGTTTATGACCACTTAGACTGGGAAATTTTCCAATTATAAAGATCAAGTACTATTCTTGTGGGCTGTTGGTCTCTTGCATTCCTATGGACAGATGATTAATTAGCCACTGCCAATGGCCCATTGAGGTTCAAGTGCTCTGATTATCAGTATATTACTGTTACTATGAACTACTTCTCCTCTGATGATGCCTTCTATTGGCAATTAAGTATGACTGCTTGACCTCTGCAATGGCGGGGAGCCCTTCACCCCACCCTAAGGACCGCATCTCCTGCCATCTCCCTGGCCCAATGAGGAAGTCCCTGCTGAGCATCTGAAGGATGCCAAGGGCTTGCACTTGCTCATTTTCAGCTGCTTTAAGGGGGAAGGGTGTCATGAGGTCATCCATGCATATCCAGCACTTAGCATCTCTCAGCATCCATAAATGCAAGGTGACACATTCTGTGCAGAGCTTCTTTCTCCAGGCAGACCAGCCTCCATGGTGACAGAGACGGTGGCTATGGAAGGAACTAGGAAACATGGAGTTGCACCTTCCGAGGCCAATTAGTCCTGCAGAGCCTCTAGCCTGACAGTGGCAGAGGCAAAAAGTGAGCTGTCAGTGTACTAATGTTCTCAAGGAAACCAAAGAGCTACCAGGCACCATGTGGCAGCACGTGACATGAGCTAGAACTCTTCATCACAAGGGGCAGCTGCTTGTGTTTGTTACATTTCTCTCTCCCCTCTGTTTCCAACTGTACCATTAGTCCTGGACTTACTTTAGGCCTTGTGCATCCCCACTGTATCCCATCCAGCTATGGCAAACAGAAACACCAAAATGACACCCAGGATTTAGAGGCAGGCTTATTCACATGGACAGGCACTGATCAGGATCATTCCGCAAATATCAGGCTTATTGAGAGTCTAGGGCTTCTATGGGATAAGCAAGCAGGAAGTACAGAGGCACAATGACTTGTCAGTTGGGGACTGGTTCTTATGATATGCATCAGTAACCAGCTGTGCATTACAGTGTCATTTCTAAGATACAAAAGTAACAGTAACTGCAACCAGTACTATTGCCTGGGCAACTAGCAAACTTAAGTATACTGGGGGGGGAGGGGAGTAGGGGTATCTCCTGCTACAATACAGCATTGTTTCACTATAATAAAGAAATTTCCTTTTTGGTAAAAATAAAAAAATAGTGATGGACCTGTGCTGAAGCAGTCTATGATGGCTTCTAGGCCTGTTGGCTAAGATCAAGTGTGAAGCAACCTGTGAGCTTACCATGGGCCACAACTCCTCCAAGCAGCAGCTCTAATCAAATGGCAGGATGGCCAACTGCGAGCTAGTTGAGAGGAAGACACTTCAAGGTTTAGGATTTATCCAGTAGGATGATGACGAACAGTTCAGAACAGGTGACCAGTGCATGGTGCCATGTATCCCATAGCTTCGGGCAAGGGATAGAATCCTGGAATGGACCCTTCTACAGTTACACCTAATAATTCTCTGAGACAATCTTTTTTCCTGTTTCTATGACTTGGGCTCATTTGATCACCAAAATAGAGTGCAAAATTATGTTTTCAAAAACAAATTATTTTTTCACATGATCTTATGTTTGGCCTCCTCCCTCCATCCACCCTGTAATATAAGACAATATGCATATTTTTGTATTTTCAAATTTACTACAATGTAAGTCTATTCTCTCTGTAATTATGCAGCAGAGCCTTTGTACGATCTAGGCAAATACTGAGGGCTGTCTGGCAAGCCAGGGCGGCCAGTCTTTCCAGTAAATGTTTGGACAAAGAATTGAGGACCCTTTCAGGGCCAAGAGTTGCAAGTTCGCTCCAATAAACAAGCCGTGGTCACCAGAAGAAAGGCCTGATCCTGAGCTTCTTCCACAGTTGCTTCTCCACCACGTTTTCCCCCGAGGCAGCTTGAAGCCATTCCATCATGGTAGCCCTGAGATCCACAGGAGCCATTGTTAAAGCTCTGGTTGTTCAGTCACGCAGATTTGTGAGTAATTTGCTTGAGTTTGCTACGAGCCTAACTAGTCTTCCTGAGTAACTTTATAGCTTACAAGGCTTCTCCTATGGAGTTGTAACAGATTCATTCAAGTCAGACTTCAATTAATTCAAAGTTGAAATTCTCCACGGAGTGTTTCTCCCTGAACAAAGTAATTTCTAAGCCCTGTCCCACCACCTCACATGTGTTTTGTAATGGCAAAGGCAGCTCAGGTATCATTAGGGTAGTGGCGACAAACAGGTCACGTTCAGTTCCTCAGGTTGTTCCTGTCTTCTGTCATCTGCTGACATCTCTTATGCTCTCCTCCCTGATCCTGCTGTCCCCTGTGTCAGCCTGTGTCTCCACAAGTTCTGGTTCCTCCTCTTGTTCAGCTTGCAAAGTCTCACAGTACACAAGACCTGCCTTAGACCTTGCCTGCTGCACGGGCCCCCAGCCCTCCTCTGAGTCCCGCTGAGAGCTCCCACCACAGGCTCACCCCGGGCAGCACGCAGGATTCCATGACATACCCACTAGCGGCACCTCTCGCCCCTTCTGCCCTGCCCCATGTACCCAAGGCATGGCAAGACTTCTGCTCTGTCTTCTTCACCGTCTCCTCAAGGCCTAGCTTCTTTTAGGCTCTACCTACGAACTCCTAGAACTTAGACCTAATATGAAAAAGGAAAAATTTAGACATGTAAAATTCCTTTTGTGACTCAACACAGCCTGCCTTTCAAGATAGCTAACATTATAACTTCAAAGAAAATTAAATTTGAGTCTCAAAGTTGAAGAAAAACTTTTTTCCATTATTCTACATTGTTTCCACTGACCTGAAGCAACGAGTACCGGTGATTTGAGTGGAAGAGCTGTGGACAGCGAGGAACTTCAGAGCTTGGGGACGCGAATTACTTTGGGAACACTTACAATTTTTATTAATCTTTCATGTGATGACCTTCCTGAGCACATAGGTTTTACCAGCCCGGAGCTTGAACGAGCTGACCTCCGTTCACTACCTTGCTTCCTCGCTAACCTTGTTTCTGAGACATGTAAGGAAGTTAGAAGGGGAAGTGGGGTTCACTGTTGGCTCCCCAAGGCCACACCTGAGAGCTCTTTGAGGCAAGGATGTGGGTTAATGCAGTCACCCGCCCTTTCCTCTCCCGCCAAGGTCTGCTTCTGCCCAGCTGTGGCCCCAGTAATGTCTGCATTCCTTTTATTTATTTGATCACCTTATGCCTCTAAGATTTTTTTTTCCTCACAGGAGTTCCAGCAACTGCCAAGCATAGAAAACAAACGATGTGGTCTTGCCCAGCAGATGGCCGGGCCAGAACCTAGGCCAAGGCACACCTGCTCCCTGCAGGAAAGTGGCCCGCTCCACCCTCCGAGGGGCAGCTGCCCTGTACTCCGCTGCCCAAGCCCTTGTCGTGGCTTGGCAGTGGGATCAAAGGCTTCCACTAGCTTTCTTTGTGTTCAGTTAATAAACTTCAGGACAAGGGCTTCAACCCTGGAAAGGGCTACACCAGGGGCAAACTTACGGAAACTTCTGCCTTGTATTTCCACAACTTCTCCTGTATCTATGTGGTCTCATGTGCTGATGGGAAACATGGAGTAACCAAGGAAATTTAGTTTAAAAAAACAAACAAACAGACAGACATTCCAAGCATGGCCCTCGTATTACACATTGCCATCTTCAGTGCAGTTGCTTAGTTCACAGGTATCAGCATATATAGTTAG